>DWQW01000267.1:0-63916 GCA_018249695.1 Heliconius erato demophoon | reverse complement strand
GGCGTTGAGTTCTGCCACTCAACACGCAATGCCTCCAGAATTGGGCAGAAAGTGGGGAACGGAGTGTCTTAACACTAGGTTCCCTCTGCCTACCCTGCTGTGTGCGGGATACAGCGTGAAGCTGATTTATTTATTTATTTTATTTTATTTTTTTTTTGTCAATCAATTCTGCTTAAATCAATAATCATGTATTTTAAGCGGGCGAAGCCGTGGGCGGGCCGCTAGTATTACCTAAATACATTTTTTTACATTTTAATTTACGCATCATAGCCAGCAAGAAATTTTCAATTTCTTTATAATTAATTAAAATATTGGTTGAAGAAAATTAAATAACAAGAAACCTCACATAAGATTAAATCTGTCTCGTAAAGTAATGAATGCCATCTATTGGATTATTAATTAAAACAGCTATATTTAGAGACAAATACTGTAAAATATTTAGCAGTGTTTTTCAACAAGCATACAATATTTTTTTAATGTATTAAATAATTTTCTGTTTCCAGTTCCAACCAAACAAAACACCACAAATAACATTTGGTATCAAGCATTCTCCACTTTTGGGACAATTAAAACCCGTAGAGCAAAATTATACAGTTAACACTCAAACGCATACAGTGGTTAAGAAAGTCTTACCCGTTTCTGAGAAACCATCTGGAAATGTTGAAAGTAATGTATACGAATCCACGAATGGGAGACACTCTGTGGCTGAATCTATCGATTCAAATATTGAATCTCATAGAACAAATGTGACAAACATTAAAACACATAACGAAATAAGAAGCACAACAGCTACACCCGAACCGATAAGAGAGACTTTGACGCAAGAAATAGTTTGGGTTCCAGAAAAACGCAGAGGCTCGTATACTGTGGACAGGTCAGATGGAAATGGTGTTATAGAACGATGCGAACACAACGAAACAATACCCACAGATAATGGAGCCGTACAAGTGTTCGGTAAGGGAGAGAGAAGCGCTTACAGCACCGAGGAAAGAAATAGTGAGGTCATACATAAAGATGGTTACGTGCAAAACGTTGATACACAGATAAAAAAAGCGAACGCACACGAACGGAACGTCAAATCGACGGAGGAGGTCCACGTGGGAACTGATGTCCAAAATCTAAAAAATGGCGGCACCGCCACCACTACCACCAAGACGACGGTGCGGAAAGTGGGCACGTCCGCCAGACACGCCGGCTCCACCACAACTGTGGTGCGGACGAATGCGACCGTCTCTGCGCGAGACATCGGTGTCAAATAGACCTATAATAAAATATCTTGTTCTATAGCCCGACAACAACTTTATGAATTATAGGTGGCCTTCCCGTACATCGCAAGCCCGATCATAAGACTAAAGTACAGTAGAGCTCGACACTTAGTGTCGTGGACTCCATTTTGTATATATATGACACAAAGACCAGCGACCTCCGCATATCAAATGTTATGCACACGACTGTACATACGCGAATTGACTCGTGCCGTTGTTCACAAACTTCATAAAGTGTTTATCGGGCTATACGCTTAATTAACATTAATAGGAGCTCAGTATTATAATATATTCGGCCAATGATAGGTCAATAGCAGTGTAGATCTATGCAACAGTTGAAAAGCAGTTCAAAATTGTTATTTTGAAAATTTATTAAGAATTCATGTTTTTATACAATAACTTTTCGTTTAATTAAAAGAAAAAAACAGACATCACAGCACGTATGTTTTTGATTTTACATTATAGACAATTTTATTTCATTTGGTCAACATTCTGAAGATATTTTAGAGACAGTAATAAATTACATATATTTTGTACTACGAGACAAATATCACAGTGTAATATTTTAATACTCGAACTCCGCTTTACGATAAGAAAAAGAAGGTCATTTTATTTTTTTTTTATTTTATACTAATAATGCTTCTTATGAGAAGAAATTGCCTAAAAAAAAGTTTAAAAGCTTATTATACACTAAAATGTGAAGCTATTTTCTATTGAAACATTAGAATATTGTTTATCGACTGTTATCTATTGCGCGTTCTATTTATATTTAAAAAAAATATTTTATTATTTGATTGTGCTAATATATTTTATAATTTATTATAGAATTTTATAATAAACTCTCTATTTTTGCCATTGTACTTTTATTTTTCCTATTCGTTGCTTCTTAAAATGAACAGCAGAAATTTATGGTGTTTTAATGGCATAGTTGTGGCTTAGTTTTTCAATTTCTCAATTTTTAAGGCATGACTAATCAAAACGAAGCTTATAATGAAAGTATATGTTGATATTCATAAAATACTAAAATAGACGCAGATGTCGGACGTAACTAACAATCGTTGTGGTCTTAGAGCTAGGGCCAGTCGGTGTTTTGGCGTTAAGTATCGTTTCGCCGTGCAAAGATATCCAATTTTTTGGAGGCCCACTTGATCTTGCTTTCCAGATGCTCGCTATACTGGCTGGCACTTAACGTTAAGGTCCAATATACTAATAAGGTTATAAGGGGAGCGTTTTGGAAGAGTAGGGACAAGCTAAATGGGGTTTTTTAGCGGTTAACATGCACTTATGTCTTCTCGGAGTTAAATTAAACCAAACCCGTAAGGATACATTCCCGAGAGATGCTTCAATAGAGAACACTAGTTTATTTCGGAACTGGTCAACGTTTTCCCAAAATATACTTGCATGGTTCTCTGTGATTTCGTCTAGATAGCAATGAATGCTAGGGTCTACTAAAATGTTATAAATATGCAGCATACCCTTGGGGTACGCTAAAGGGCATGTAACCGAGCAGAAACCGTCGACAGCGACGTTACTGCTGTTCCCATTGAGAAAGTTGTAATTTACATATATATATTTTCGTGGGGTTTTAGTAGCATGTTTCTTTTTTCCAGCAAATCTATACGAAATAATTAGTCGAAAGTTGTTTGGTGTCGTAGTATATTTATATATTTTTTAATGAAAAAAAGAAGGATCACAATAAACCATATGTAAAATAACAACTATAGAACATTGAGGTCGTTGCGGCGCAGAGGGACAGTGTGTAACTGTCAACGAGATAGGTATAAGTTTGAGTATGAGTTCGATTTCCATTTGCAGGAATTATTATATTTAAATAGTTAATTTTAGCGGGTTAGTTCCGCTACTTAACACACGCAATGTCTCGAAATTTTAATTTTAATGATAACAGCTACGGGTACTAAATAGAAGTAATATGCCCATGATCATAAAGTCAAACGAAGTTGGTGGCGGCCACTTGTAATTTTTATTAATCTAAAGAGTTTAATATAGATTATTGTTAAAAATTAAATCAAAATCAGCTTCACGCTGTATCCCACACAGCAGAGTAGGCAGAGGGAACATAGTGTTAATACCCTCCGTTCCCCACTTTCCGCTGAGTTCTGGAGACATTGCGTGTTGAGTGGCGGAACTCAGCGCCGCGCTTTGCCTCGACTCCAGAGCGAAGAAATAAAAATATAAATGTAAATAAATATTTCCTCAAGTGGGGATCGAACCCACAACCAGTTGATTTTACAGTCACGCTCTGTACCCCTGCGCCACGACTGGCCTCCGAGATTATTGTTAACTACATATTTTTTAATATTTATGCAAAAAAATATAATAATTCATAAAATAGGTCTGGGCACATGTTTATCATTGAAATTTATTTCCATACAATGAGACTGACGGATGTTTTGTTTGATAAACGGTACCAAGTTTTGTTCGTAACGGAAATTTAACGTGAACATTGGATAAGTGGGCAGTGAACCACATTGTGCACGCCCACGCACTGAGAGCATTGTCATGAGACTATCAGTTGCGATAAATAAATAAAACTGTTTTACTTTTAATAAGCTCTACTGTTCACATTTACTAGTACATACGTACTATGTATGCTGTCATAATTCCAACAATGGATTTAGTATTTGTTATCTGTTGGATGTCAGTGTCACTGACTTTTCAAATTCACAGATAACGAATTTTAAAATGTAATTATTTTGTTGAATTTTTGGCTATCAGTTGTGAGATAAAGGGGTAGACGTTAAAAAAATAGTTATACAAAATTAAAATAATCTGCTTATATTTTTTTGGACAGGCACTGTATGTATGTAAATGTTTGTACAGTTGGATACCCTATCCAACTTCTACCCAAGTCGTGCCGGTATTGAGCGTAATATTATTTTATTGATATATTTGCTATACATATACCTATTAAGTTTGTAACAATAAAATCAGAATATATTAATACTTTATTTGCTTGTAGCTTCACGCTGTATCTCACACAAAGCAGGGTAGGCAGAGGGAACCTAGTTAACCTAGTTAGGACACTTCGCTCCCCATTTTCCGCCGACTTTTTGTAGCATTGTGTGTTGACGGACGGAACTCAACGCCGCGCTTTGTCTTATGATGAACCTAGAGCGAAGAAAATTTAAACATTTTATTTTCGCGGATGGTAATCTAACCCACAACCGTCACGTCAGCCACGCGCTTGTGTCACTGAGCCACGGCGGCCGCGAATACCTTATTTAATTACTTACAAACAAATGTAGCGTATAGTACAAGCTGCGATCATTACATGAGATTACCATATTTATGCGTGACGTCAAACATTAAAGAAATTACAGAGTATAGTCGTAATAAATGCTGACCTCTGGACTTTATTTACTAGTAAATTTATATGTATTATATAGTTTACTAATGTATTCACTAATCAAAATTGATGTTGTACTTGTACAATTAAAAATAATAAATTGTGTTGAATCTATACTTAACTGAATTTTCTTCAAATGAAACTGTAGGTTCTTACTCAAAATTGTTTTTTTTTTACAAAATTTTGGAAAGTAGCTGATCTTTCTACTTTGTAGAAAGTTTGAACTCCTGATGAAATGAAATATTTATCTAATATTTTCGTTACTATTATTACTTACTTGAGCGAGCTCAAAGACGAAGTGCGGTTTTGAATCTCTCCATTTAACTCCAGTGCCTCCAAAGTTTGGCGGAAAGTGGACAACGGAAGTGTCTTAATGGGAACGGACTATCTTAACACTATTTTCCCAGGTTCCCTCTGCCTACTGTGTTATGTGCTAAATATAGCACGAATTAAAATTAACTCTACTTGAGCGTATAGTAGCTAGATCGCCTAGCCATATTGCATTTGATACGAGTTTGAATTATGATACGTTAACATTTTTTATATTAAAAGTTATTTAAGCTTTAAAAATGTAATAAATATGAAGATTTACATTTATCAATAACTTTTAAATATGTTACACAAGAATGTATGACCTATTTATATTTTAAATATAACGTTATATTTTAAATATTTAATAATTTATTTTCACAGTATACTTATATATAATCTGTTAATAGTACGTCCTTATCCGTATATTTAATCTTTCTTAAAAATCTAGATTTTACCCTTATGTAAAGTTGCTGTTCAGTAGACAAGTTGATCGGAACTCTATGATAATAAGAAATAGATTACCTACTTTATTTTTTTTTCTGACATTATTCATATATTTAAATAATAGGACTCTAAATACAGGTCTAACAATGAATATTAGATTGATGTTACAAAAATTGGATCAAAGAAAAATACAATAAACTTAACCTCCGACCTTTTAAAATTGTTAGACGTAAAATCGCCAGCACCTGCTTTGTTATTTGTTTCGCTTTTATTAAATGTTTTCGTAAAAGCCTTCTTTCTGACGTAAATTCAATGAAAAACAGCCAAGTAAAACTGTCTGACGCGGTCATATATTTTCAATGATTTCAAAATTGATTGATTAGACTCCCACGTCAGTACACACCAGTCCAAATAAAATTGTAATATACTGAGGTATAGATACGTATCATATATTTCTGGATTCTAGTTTTTTCTAGTTATAACAGAGTTGACATGTATTTAAATAATTAATATTTTTTTTGTATTTTTTATTTTTTTATTACCTTATTAGATGAGTCGGTGGGCTGTAAATGCGGTGGTTGTGGGTTCGAGCTACTCATAGAAATGAATTATTTTCACTTTTGCATTATTCTTATTGATGAAGTTGTTGAATTGGAACTTATAAAGATTATTTTTGAACAATATAAAGATTTATATAATTAAATGTGTGAGATGTGACGACTATACAATATTTTGAAAGTCACAACGTCCTTATGGCCTTGAATAGTCAACCAGAGTAAAAGTAAAAAAATAGAAGCTATTATTTTTATAAAAATAAGTATAACAAACTCTTTTATCAACTTTCACTTTAAAAGTTCTGGATTCATAGGGTTCAATAATACCTAGCGTGTCACGCTGTATCTCGCATATATCGGGGTAGGCAATGGAAACCTGGGAACCTGATAAGACACTCTGTTTCCATTAAGGCATTTCCGTTCCCTATTTTCCCCAGAAAGCATTGCGTGTTTGGTGGAGTTCTATGCCGAGTTTTGCCTTCTTACCAGAGCGAGGAAATAAAAATGTTAAATAATTCATTTCCGTTAGCGGGAATCGAATCCACAACCTATTGCGTTCACAGTCATACGTTGTGTATGTTTGGTTCAATGGTAACTACTGCTACAATACACCAAATTACTTATACCCTCTTGTTTTACCGGATTTTGTGCCTACAGTCTTGTTTATTACAAAGTAAAGTTGAATAAAAACGGTTGTAAATATTTGTTAACACTGTAATTCTTATAAAGATCTAGGTAAGGTTTTATGTGGCGAGTTGCCGACACCCTATTTAAGTGATTGACGCAATACATCCCGCACCACCCCCTGGAATGAAGGTTGGCCCGTGAGCATGTGTTCTGACGACATTTCACGCTGTTTATCGGACATTCACTTGTTAATACTAATTTGCTTTGTGTTGGACTGTAGGTATGTTTTTAGTTTTTTTATTTATTTTTCTAGTTGAATTTTCTAAATTCTTAGCGTTGGATCTTTTATTTTAAAATGATTATTTTTTTGAGTTTTATAAAATTGAGTCAAATAGAATAGGTTGATGTTTATTTTATTTTGTACAATATTTTTTGAACTTTTTTTAGTTCAACTAAATTATTGAGTATGGACTCAATCATTCGTTTATTTAATAGTTATATTCATTTTAATAGTCATATATTCTAATTAGTCCTAATCGATACGAATTATGAATGAATATTTGATTGGTTAAGTAAATATTTTTGAACTTTATAATCCAGATGCACAAGATGCACGGCGTTAAGTTCTGAACCTGAACCAAACGGATTAACATATTCGATTATATAACATAACTAGATTCTCTCTGCTAACTGTGCGAGAAACTATTAACATTTTATGTTTTTTGTTTATTATCTGATCTAATCTCTTCCTTTTGGGCAACAATGGATATTCATTGTGCACAGGGAAATAGGTCATTAGAAATTAATAATTAATAAAACAATTACCAAAATTACAATTACAAAAAATTTAAACAATTATCTAAATTGAAACAACCACTCCATCCATGTTTTAGTCCAGACCAACCAATATTCATCAGTTTTACGCTGTATCCCGCATACTGCAGGGTACGCAGAGGAAACCTAGTGTTAAAACACTCCGTTCCCCACCTTTCTGCCGAATTCTGGAAGCATTGCGTGTTGAGTGGCAGACCTCAACGCCGCGCTTGTCTTCAACACCAGAGCGAAGAAATGGAAATATAAATTTAAGTAAATATTTCATCTCCTCGTGTGGGGACCGAACCCAGAACCAGCCGGTTTTACAGTCACACTTTGTGTCACTGCGCCATGAATGATCAATATTCCTAGTCTTAAATATAGGCCAAACGATGGAATTGTTGTATTTAATTGATTAAAATACTGATTTTATAAGGCGCACTGGGGCATTTTAACACGTCCGCACGTTGGCTAAGGTTGAACCCTACTCAAATCAAATTCAAATTCAAAATATTCTTTATTCAAATAAACTCTTATAAGCACTTTTGAATCGTCGAATGAACATATAACAAAAAAAAGCTATCACCGGTTCGGAAGGCAGTTCTGCTGAGAAGAGCCGGCTAGAAACTCAACAGTTGATCAGAATCAAATAAGAACACAATTCTTTTGTGCTCTTATTTCTCGGGCTGCTTTTTAGATTGTAATCGTTAATCCAGTGTACAGTTTATCGAAGCTATACATATTAATATTAATAATAGAGCAGCATACAAGTTGCAGTTATATTTATTTTATAAAGAATACAAGGAAAACTGTAATATATACTAAGTTTTATCCTTGTCGAAGCAATATCAAGATTGTATATAAATAGTAATAAATATGACGTCAAAACAATTTACACCCTTATCCTCCATTAACTCTTACAACGTGCGCGGTACAAATTGACATAACAGTAAATATTTACGTATCAGAATGTCTAGCGCTTATAATAGCTTAGAACTGTTACTGGGAGCCATAAATCTTGCACTGGGAGTTGAGGCCAGACGTTAATTGACTTTACAGCAACAATGATGTATAAAAATAAAATAAAAAAACTATTGAATTAGTAAGATACTATGAGGCCAGTCGTGGCGCAGTGGCACGAGGTGTGACTGTAAAACCGACTGGTTGTGCGTTCGATCCCCATTCGAGGAGATGAAATATTTACTTAAATTTATATTTTTATTTCTTCGCTCTGGTGTCGAGGTTAAGCGCGGCGTTGAGTTCTGCCACTCAACACGCAATGCCTCCAGAATTCGGCTGAAAGTGGGGAAACGGAGTATCTTAACACTAGGTTCCCTCTGCCTACCCTGCTGTGTGCGGGATACTGAAGCTGTTAGGATACTATATATTTTAATGTGTTTTTATGTGTGTACTCGTTTAAAACACGTAATTATACAAATTTTATAATAAATATAAATAATATAAAAAATATGAATAATAAATTATATGTATATTTTTAAATAGTCTATTGTGCTAAATTAAAAATTAAATCAAATTTAATTTAATTTTTAAATATTTAGGCTTATTTGCTAATTCTAATTCATTGAGAGGGTTTTATACGGATTTATTAAATAATAATAATTAAGCCCTTTATTTCACAACCACATATTTACATTTCAATTGATGTTAGTCTTATATTAATGTTAGTATGAAATATTTTATATAATGGTAGTGTTCTTTAGTAAAAAATTGCTAGTAAAAATGGAAATTTAAGATGGCGGCCACCGCAAAATGGCGGATATTTTAGATTTATAGCCCCGTCAATATTCGTAAATAAAGAAAGGGACTGACTAGAAGAATACAGCACACTTAAAACAAAGCTATATATTCCTATACAATAAAACCGTTTTAATTAAAAATTGTTACATATAAAATTCAATAAGTATTTAGTTAACAGAGGACTCGTGACATTTAAACAGCAACACGCGACAGGTCAAGGCTGTCGACAGTCTGCATTACCTAGTATTGTAATCGTCATTAAAGGTGTGACCATATACTACAATTAAAATAACCAATGATAAATGTACTTTAAAACTATTATTGTTTTAAAAATCCAAACCTAGAGGTTGGTTTTGTCATTTTAATTTACTTTCAAAATTACCTATGTGAAATTTGCTTAAGCCGATTAGGTCAAAGTAAATCAAGGGCACTGTAGGTCATTCACTATAAATTGGTAATTACGCTTACGCAAACAAGCAATCGCGTGGTAGACGTACCTCTCTCTTTCTGCGGTAGTTGCCAAAGGAATATTATAGAGAATATATCTACATGATTTTGGTAAAGAAGTAGAAAAAAATCCAATTAATTATTTTTATTTATTTAATTTTTATTTAATCTTATAGCAGAACTTTCAATATGTGGAATAAGTTTTACTAATTATATTGTTAAGTCGCTGCAAGCTGCGTTTTTTTATTAAGATAATAATGGTCCTTTGGTTATATTTTGTTTGTACTAAGCATAATAAATACCAGTACTCTTTTATATTTTTGGATCTTTGTGGTTTGCTTATATTATGCGAACAAAGGTTTAGACTTGATATAATTTTCAGATTTTTTTTCTTTTTTTATTTATTAAAAAATAAGAATATAACTGCTCCGTACACCATAGAAATTAAAAATTATTATAGGCTGTTGCCGAACACACAAATAATATTAACATTATAGATATAGAGTATATCTATAGCAGTGTTATTTACTGCGCCATAGCTTAAAGAACCGAACTGAATTATAGAAGTCCAAGATCCCAGGGCTCCCAGACCTACGTCATTTTAGACCGTCTAATATGTAGTTAAGACAATATGCATACTCCCTAACTTAAATGTGGGGCCCTTTTAGAGGTAGGATTAATAGTTTTATAAGTAGATATTAGACTATTAATCCTCTAAATTTTAGAGATACATTATATAAATATAAATTTAAAATTGTTCGCCACATTTTAACGAAATAAATAGTTTAGTTCAAGGTTAGACTTAATTTTGATTTATAACTTGTTAATCGAATTGAAAGTCAAGTTTGGACTCTTTTTTTTATTTATAAATTGTTAATCGAATTAAAATGGTAATTGAGATTTTTTTTTTGTAATAATATATTCTAACGTGTTTTGCATTAGTAGCTTTAATTATGCTTTGTTTATTGAAATTATAAACAAACTCCAACAATAAAAATCGTACAATTTATTATTTTTTGTATAATATTGCATGCTGTATCCACTATTTTGTATTTCTTTTCTTTGTCACTGTGTAATGTTATCGTCACTAGTGGATCTAATAAATAAATAAATAAATAAATTTCAGCTTTGCGAAGTATTGTTTTACGTACAATACAATGCTATATTTAATATAAAGTGTCCACAAATTAAAATTTCGTTCGATTTTTTTTTTTCTGTGACAATTGGAAGCCGTGCTATCTCCATGTTTGTTCTCCGATGGACTTCCCATTAGCAGCCAGATCGCTTTTTTGGTCAGGATTGTTGTTTGATTTTTATTTGTAAGACGACAACTGAACAACGAATCCAACGACAGTTACAGAAACAACCTTTCTGATTGGATTTTACCAACTATGGGTGAAACTAACGACTAACTAACTTTTTGTTTTACAAAATAGTATTCCTTTGCCTAATAAGAAGACTTGTAATGTTACAACACATTGTAACGTTTTTTTTTAGATCTGTGAAAAATATATATATGGCTATTAATATACTATAAAGCCATCGTTTTTTATACCAATATTAAGTAAACTGAGATGAAGACAGTGATTTATATATGTCAAAGTAGACAAATATGTTTTAAATGATTTCGTGTATATATTAAACAAATTAATAAATAATTTAACAAAGATTTATTTAAATTAACATATATTAAGATTTATTTAACAAATTATACAATATATTTTTATTTTTATGTCTCTCATTATAGGTTTTATTATAAATAATATAATTTGCATTCTGTGGTCAATATGATAACAATGTTTGTTTAGACTGTCACGCTGATAACGATACACGTTACACTGGGTATGGGCATCGTACTACGTACATCCTTTTATAAAAAAGCTACTTTATAGCTACTTTATAATATTTTTTATTGAAGAAATAGCAATATAAATTGAAAATTTTGACATTTTATATTAGAATTGTATTCTAATTGATTAACAATTCGTTGTAAAACTGATAAATATATTGGCAAAGAGCTTAGCAAAATTCCCGGTTATTTTGTGAATGTAAAAAAAGCTCTTCCCTATGGTTTATTTTATCGATATCTTCTATAAATATCTATAAATATAGATGTCACCATGATAGTTATTTAATAGATTTTATGTGCGACTGAATGATTTATTTTATGAAAAAAAAATCAGCTTCACGCTGTATCCCGCACACCGCAGGGTAGGCAGAAGGAACCTAGTGTTTAGACACTCCGTTCCCCACTTTGTGCCGAATTCTGGAGGCATTGCGTGTTGAGTGGCAGAACTCACCGCCGCGCTTTCCCTCTACACCAGAGCGAAGAAATGGAAATATAAATTTAAATAAATATTTCATCTCCTCGAGTGGGGATCGAACCCACAACTAGTCGGTTTTACAATCACACTTCGTGCCGTTGCGCCGCGACTGGCCTCGATTTATTTTATGGTAGGTACATTAGGTATAACACATAAATATTATTTAGTATACATTTAGTTTAAATAGTAAATGGTAACTAAACTAACGCGAGTACACTAAAAAACAATTACAAATCCTAACCATTATCACTTATCGTTATCATTATCGCAACACAAACAGAAATCCCGAGATAGGACATTTTGTGTGAGATGCGGTATCAAGTTGTCCACAGCGTGTATTTATTTCTGATTGCACTTATCTAATGATAAAAACATGGCATAATGTCAAATCTATTCTGTCAATGAGGAAAATCGATAATATACTCGTATATATATGCATAGTGTGTATTTTATTATTATCAACCAATAGAGGCTAAAGTTTTTAAAAACAGAATTTGTATAAGAGAAAAACAATTTATTATGACAGCAGTTTCAATGCAGTATTAATGTGTTATTCATATTTTTTTATAAAGATATTATATTTTTTTCCTAGTGTTAAGACACTCTTATCTCCATTCCCAAAACGAAACGGAAAAACCGGAGGACTATTGAAAGAAAAAAAAACGGAACGAATATAGGAAAACTTTATCTAATATTAAATTTATCGGGTTGAAGTATCAAGATGAAATTAATACCGATAGAAGTCAGTCCCTTGGAACACTGAAAGAGTAAGTCAACGCAATCATAAGAAACGTTAAGGAATCGTTTTGCTACATGTTGTCTTCTTCACGTATGTATGGTAGGTACTTTCCGTCAATTATAAAATTTAGTGAGAATTAAATTAAATGAAAAGTTACAGTATAAATAAACAAAACAATATCAGAAATGGTTTTTTTTAGATTTATCACAGGAAAAACCATTACAAATTTATATTTGTAGTTAGTTCACATCATATAAAATGTGTGTATACGTCCGCAATTTTACATTTGTAAATTTTTATAAGTTGTATTTCCCGATGACATAGGTCATGATTATCCGTCAGTCCGATTCGCACTTGACCTCTTGACTCTCGTCAGACAGCATCTGACTGTAATCGTGATGATTGTTAACTCAAAAATCAAAATCTATTTTCTTCCCTTTATTATTTCACCGCTTTGATAAGACAAAGTGCGGTGTTGAGTATCGCCACATCTCGCACACACACGCGATGTCTCGAATTCGAAAACAAGCATTGGAAAACGGCGAAGAGAGAGTCTTAGCGTAAGGTTCTCTTTCCCTACGTTGCTATATGCGGAACGAAGCGTAATAATTTTATAAGAAATATGAATAACACATTTCAAAGAAAACATAATATGTTTAATTATGAAATATATAATTATAGCTTATATTTTGAAAGGTAGGTAATATTTTCCTCCAACTACACGTATCTCCCCACACGCAGGCAATATACGTAAGTAAATTATTATTCATTTGCTCCACATTTCCCTCGCCATGAGCCCGGCTGTTTATAATATTCTCTCGGGAAACGTAAATTCATTATGCTTGCAATTTAATTACATTGCAAAATGTTTTACGTGCCGTTAAAGTTACGGACGCTTTGTGAACGTAAAAAGTAGTTAAACCATCATTACACTCTTTTTGGGGTTCAGTACGTTTTAAGGAAAAGAGGAACCCTTATAAAATCACTTTGTTGTCCATCTCTCTGTCTGTCAAGAGCCTTTATCTCAGGAAAGCTTGGAGACATCGAATTCAAATTCAAACCATATACTCAGATCTACAGCCCCATGATTTCCTAAAAAAAATAATTATTTCTACAGTTTGTTATTTAAAATAAAATATGATCGTTTATATCGCAAAAAACTTGGGTAGCTAGCATCTACAGGTACTAACTAATTCAGGAAAAAATCTGTAAATATTTTATTTATATAAACTATTGTATATTGTATTATATAAGGAGTTAAAAATAATTTATTACTATTACATTTATTTTTAAAATTCGAAAAACCTATGAAATGTGAATAGAATCACTGCACCTTCTTATTTTACCTGTAAGTATGAATTAATTTTAACATATTTAAATTCAGCCATTATTATAGGCGAAGAATGTAAAACTTCGTAAACAGTATTACGTACGACAAAGACTTTATGAAGTTTGGGAACACAACCCCTATTAGTCAAGCTCACGCAAGTACAGGCGTGTGCATAATATTCGATATGCGAAGTATGTCAGTTCTATACTTCATACCCTGGAACCTCGACCTCGAATCACACTTAGCATTGTGTTCTACTGTACTTTAGCGAGGTATACATACTCTACTATGCATTTTGCGCGAGCGTCCGTCGTAGTTCCGGCCGCTGTAATTCATAAAATTCTTTTTGAGCTATAGAAGTTCGGTTGGGGTCCTTGGGCACACCGCACAAGTGAATTTGGCGTTCAGTTAGGAAGTAATATAAATTATGAAAGATTACGTTGTATTTCTGTACAGGTCATTCGAGTCCCTTCTTAGATGAGGTGCTTGGCGACGGGCCCCTTGTACCATTATGTAATAAAAATTAAAATTGTTGTTTTTCTTTAACAAGAATAATAATACATTATTAATTAATTATATTTTTTTGGTAGCTGTAGATAAACAAAGCAATTACTCAGGAATTACGTTTATGCGAACAGTATGCAAATGTTATTTCGCTTTTTTTATTTGTCATGAATTAACTAGTTATCTCTTATGTAACTATGTATGTACTAACAACAGTAGGTACAAGACAATAAGATTATATATTAAGATATTTATCTTGTGTAAAGATAATATATAGTTACATATCTAATTATCTAAAACATATAAAATTATAAAAAATAATGAAAAATATAAGTTTTTTTTTTCTTTTAAAGCTTTTACTACCAAGCGATGTTATGTCGATTTTAGCTTCACGTTGCATCCCACAAACAGCAGGGTAGACGGAGGGAATCATTGTTAAGGCATTTCCGCTCCCCACTTTCCGCCGAAATCTTTTGCATTGCATGCGTGTTGAGTGGCGGAACTCAACGCTGCGCTTTGCCTCGTTACCAGAGTGAGGAAATGAAAACATATTTACATATAAACAGAAAACAATATTAAGCATTATTTCCTCGAGTAGGAATCAAACCCACAACCTGTCACATTTACAGGCACACACTCGGGCCCCTGCACTAAGACTGACCTCAATATTAGGTTAAAATAATTAATTAATTAAATAAGCATTCCTAGTTATTACATTATAATTTATACCTATTTCATGTCACTATAATTATATACATCAACCCTAAACTGCTGAAACCTGCTGAAGGTTAGCAGCCTTGACGAAGGGGTGGTTTTACGATGCCTTTGTCCTTCTATAAGGACATTTAAATTATGGATCGTTTTCAAAGAAATTAAATACCACTAATACTATATGACATTTAATAACTCGTGATAAGAGGATAATTTATTGTTATCATTGTAAATAATATTACCTTAATTGAATTAGTATTTCTTGAAATTGAACGCCACCCGGGGTGGCACGGTGTCGTTAAAGCGAGAGGAGTGTCTTATCATTTCTATGTGTATCTAATTTTTTTATCTGTAGAAATGGATAACTAAAATGTTCTACGATTACGACACATCTACTAACGAAATCAAAGTAGGTATCTGTGACCAAAGACTTGCGTAAGGTGTTTGAAATGTTCAAAAATATAAGAAAGTTAAGTAGAAACTTTTAAATATTATTATTATTATTTGTTAATATATATATATATGTTAATATATATATTCGTGACGCAGGGGCACCGAGAGTGACTGTAAAATCGACTGGTTGTGGGTTCGATCTGCACTCGAGGTGATAAAATATTTACTAATTACTTACATTTATATTTTTATGTCCTCGCTTTGGCGTCGAGGCACTCAACGCACAATGCCTCCAGAATTCGGCGGAAAGTGGGGAACGGTGTGTCTTAACACTAGGTTCCCTCTGCCCACCCTGCTGTGTGCGGGATACAGCGTGAAGCTGATTTTATTTGATTCATTTTTAATATTTAAATAAAATATGTTATTTACTTTATGTTCTATAACATTTACTTTATGCTAGTATTTTAGTTGACTAGCGATAGCGAGTAATTTAGTTACTAAAATATTCGTTACTGCCTGAAAATAGTTTCCTCAAGTACAATATCCAAGTGATCGGTGTTTTGCAAGATGAACAGCCTACAAAGCAATAAACTTAATAAAATGACTAAACTACTCGTAACGGTTATTTTAGAAGAAGTAGATTAGAAAAAATGTGTGTTTAATAATTGGAAAATTGGAAACAAATTTTATATTTGTATCTTTGCTCCAGCGAAACTATTTGCAAGTTCGCAACTTCGATCCTGTTTAGTGGGTGGACCAGTGAGCACGGACAGGTGGTGGAAGGCGTATTATGCTAGTCGTGTAGTATATAATTTAGTAGCTAACGTTCAGATACGTTATATAAAAAATTAAACCGAGTATCTTAGTTAGTAATTTTGTCGAGTCCATCCATTTTACTCATTTTTTATTCGGGCGAATAGCGCCTAATACCACACGTATTTTAGTTACTTAATTACTCGACACTCGACTAAAATACTAGCTTAATGTGAACTAGGCCTAATACAATCATATACTATAATTAAATTACTGAAAATGATTTCTGTGAGTAACTAAACCATATTTGTGGGGTGAATTGAACTTTTTTTTTTACAAAAGTTTACCTATTATGGATAGTTTTTACTTTTAGGGTTCTGTACTACAAAACGAAAAAAAGGAATCTGTCCGTATGTTAAGATTAATTTATCTCGGGATCGCGAGAAGTATCAAGCTGAAAGTAATGTCAAATATCAAAATCTACGATCTCCTAGAACACAGAAACAAGTCAAGCTTTGAATCCACTTCCCGTGGATCTACAGTTTTGTAGTTTGGCACGAAGTGACAACTTACAATAGATATAAAGGAGGAAAAAATCGGAAAGTGAACCTTTATATAGGTATTACATAGAAGAAATCCTTACAAACTTATACTTGTTGAAGTAATTTTTTTTTAGTTGTACTACTACTGTACCAAATGGGTGAATACGGGTGCATGCAAACTTAAGTTTATCAATTTTTATAAGTTGTACTGCCCATTGATACATAATCCTGAAATTGGTTTGAAACCCTCGGAGGGTGGATCAGACTCGGACTTGACCGATTTTTTAATACTAATCTTAAATAATCGGTGTTTTGTCTATTTGTCTTTTTTATACATCTCATTTTTATCATAATGGTTTACATGCTTACAAAACATTAAAAATTATACAAAA
Organism: Heliconius erato demophoon; assembly: GCA_018249695.1. Taxonomy (NCBI): domain Eukaryota; kingdom Metazoa; phylum Arthropoda; class Insecta; order Lepidoptera; family Nymphalidae; genus Heliconius; species Heliconius erato. Next base: position 46,641 of record DWQW01000267.1, on the reverse strand, counting down.
ACAAATTGCGTCTTAAAATTGTAAATATCCAAAGTCGTACCGTGACTAGAGGAGTTTAGTATAGTTAGTAGTAGTGATTTAGTTGAATAAGTATGGTTTGTTTTCTATCTCGTTTCGTTGTATGGTTAGATATGGTGTTATCTTGTTCTGATGGCGCACAGTAGGACGCGGGCGCGCCGCGGCCTTTGCGTGATTCGTGGCCGTGTGTATATTGTATCGCAGCCAGTACATTCCGCTGGAGTAGACGCCGCGAGTCACCCGCGTTGTCGCCGTCCGTCACGTGCGCAACCCACTATTTCTAACTTTTGTACTAGAATTACTCGGGAACCTCAGTTTCAAATTGGCGTTTAAATTTTATGTGCACGGCGACATAAGTAGCAAAATGTAAAAATAAAACGTTTATCCACTTCACTTGAGCACTCTCGGATTTGTGGATGTGGACTCGTAGTGACTCAGTGTGTCCAGGTTTTAAAGTGTTTTGATCAACTGTGATTGAAACGATGTGTTACTGTTTTGTGTTCCGTCTGAGAGGATTGCTAAAAAATACGTCAATGTAATTCTTTGAATGGAATATTAGTTTCCAGGATATGTTGTGTACGAGAGCTGCTTTAATTTTAAACTATCATTTTGTTTTTGAGAAAAATACGAAAATGAACATCAGCTGGAGTTGGTTGTTGATTACAATCACTATTGCCTTTATATTGTCAAATTCAAATGTAATGGCAACAAACTCAAACGCACAATGCAATCCACGTACAGGTTTGAAAAACATTATATTTAGTCTTGTGAATTAACTGAACTTGTATCTAACTATTCTAATTTGTAAAAAAATATCTCTACTTTCTCCAATTCACCAATAATCCATTATGCACTGTATTCTACTTACTTTATGAATGTAGAATATTAAATTTCTCATAAAAAATATGGAATTTAAGTAGTAAAGTTATTAAAAAAATATATGAATAAATTATTTGCTTATTAACAAGTTTTGAAATTCTCTCGAGACTACAGCTGTACTATTGAATTTTGGAACATATGTACCTACATGTTGCTGACGTATGACGCGTGCTATAATATGCACAATAGAATGAGAAATTTCCTTATTTCGCTTTTATTCATAACATCATTATTCGAGAAATACGGTTTAGGTATTTGGGAATTTTACTTAATGCATATTGGAAACGCTTAATACCTACATTGCACGGATACTTTTGGAATCCTGTAGTAAATAAAAACAGTAATAACTAATAATATTTTCCTTGGGCAGTATCAATCAACTTTTACCTTAACTTGTTATTAATAATGCTTGGAGTTAAAACTTATATATAACAATGTAAGATATGCGTCCTTTTTTTTGCGATGTGATCGATTACCAGAGCTTTTCTAATGGGTAACAATCTGGACAGCTTCGTAATTAATACATGCTAGTTGCTATGTGAACTATGGTGCTAACAAAAACAAAAATTGGCAACAGATAATATAATAAATACATATTGAATCGACAACAGATAAAATAATAAATACTAATTTTTTTTAATTGAAACCATGCACCGAATATACGCACGCATATGTTTAAAGATTCCCTCCAAATATTAGCCAGTTAAGATATCACGTATCAGTGGAAAATAAAATATCTATTTTTACTTTTGGCTGATCTTCAAGAAAATAATGAATCTTCTTGATATCAATTGAACTATTGTAAAATATTATCTTTCGTTTTATCGGTTAATGTAATCTAAAAATATATATTGTATTGATAAGTCTATCCTATCAAACTTTTATCCTATCAAACTTTTATATACTACTTTTTATATGTATAAATGAGGCCAGTCGTGGCGCAGGGTCACAAAGTGTGACTGTAAAACCGACTGGTTGTGGGTTTGATCCTCACTCGAGGAGATGAAATATTTACTTTAATTTATATTTCCATTTCTTCGATGTGGTGTCGAGGACAAGCGCGGCGTTGAGTTTTGCCAGTCAACACGCAATGCCTCCAGAATTTAGCAGAAAGTGTGGAACGGAGTGTCTTAACACTAGGTTCCCTGTGCCTAGCTGCTGCGTGCGGAATACAGCGTGAAGCGGATTTAATTTTTTTAAATATCTATAGTAAACATTATATAAAAAAAACCCACAACCGTCGAATTAATAATACGTTTAATTATAACAATATCCGTGAAACTTAACGATTGCACTATTTATAAATGTATTGAATGAAGTTGACTCAGAGTTAGTAAGCGTCAGTCAGCTAACAGATTTTTCTCTTAATAGTTTCACAGTAAAGGCTTCTTGGCGCGACGCTTTTATGACTCATAAAGTATCTTCAAGATGATATTATATCTACAAATTAGTTAAAATGTACGTGATTCATTCTTGATAGTAAATTGTTATATTTAGTAATAATTGTAGTATTGTCAGAAAGTTATAACAAAAACATATGAAGGACTGACATTCAATTAAAATAAATTTACGTTAAGTTGGCTGTAGGTATCTAATAGATTTAAATAAAAAAAATAAATAAATCAGCTTCACGCTGTATCCCGCACACATCAGGATAGGCAGAGGAAACCTAGTGTTAAGACACTCCGTACCCCACGTTCTGCCGAATTCTGGACGCATTGCGTAGTTTGTGGCAGAACTCAACGCCGCTGTTTGCCTCTTCACCAGAGCGAAGAAATAGAAAATATAAAGTTAAATAAATATTTTATGTCCTCGAATGCGCCACGACTAGATTCAAAGTTAGAACTATAAATATAATGTTTAATAATAATATAACTATTATTTCAAAAACGTTAAAAAATACTAGTATTGATCTTTCAACTTCGATAACATTACACTGTGTTTTTGCCTGTTAATAAACGTTGAGTATTCTGACGTGTAGTATAATTACTATTTATATTCGTCGGCCCGTCGGGGCACCAGGGGCACAAGCGTTTATTGTAAACATGACCGGTTGTGGGTTCGATTCCCACTCGAGGAAATCAAATATTAATATGTTCATTCTCTCGCTCTGGTAACAGATTCAGAGCTTCAGATTTCAGCAAAAAGTGGGGAATGAAAGTGTCTTAATGGGAACGAACTATCTCTGTCTATGTCTGACATGGGAACCTAGTTTAACACTAGGTTCTCAGGTTCCTGTCTACTCACTTATGTATGAGGTACAGCATGAAGCTACTAAAAATGTATATATTAATATACGTATTATATCAATTATCATACATTCGACGGCAAATGGTAATCATTCAATATGTTTTGGTCTTTATTGTAATTTAATGTGTGGCATTGAATTACTGTTTGCTATTTTTAATATATTAAAAATCTATCTATAGATAAATATAAAAAAATGGTTAGTAAAGTACCACTGATATCAAAAAAATGTCCATTAGTTTTTTTATATGACTATATTTTTTTTAATAACATGTATCGATATTGTCAGTCCATTTATTAACAATTTTTAGTTATAAAAATCACATACCTAAATAAATATCAATCAATTATCAAAAGATAACTTAAAACGATAATTTCATCAGCATTTGAGTCATTATTTTCTAGAAATATTATTGTAAGAATCGATCCGTTTTTGAAGTCCGTCCCCGGAACTGGGCACATCTGTGATACATTAACTAAAATACAATTATAATAACTGAAATGCCTATACGACCTCGTGTGTTGTAATGTATGTATTTATTCTTCAAGGAATCTATGTACGATCGCGATACCTCTTATCATTGTAGGTACAACAAAGTATTTATCGTTGATTATTCCATAAAAAATTAATATGAAGTAGTTTTTGTAGTTTTTCTAAATTTTACTATTTATTTGTCTTGGTCGCTCAGAAATGATTCATAATATACTTCAGAAAGAAAGAAAGAAAGAAATTAGGTAAATGTATTTTTTTTATTTCTATCAGAACTAACAAAAAAAAAACTGTTACAAATCATATTTTAGAAGTGTAGCATATGTGTCTTTTCTAGATTTTAAAATATTTTACTGAAAATATAAGGATTATTACAAATACAGTTTTAGGTACACATCATTTACATGTTATTTTAGTTATAATCACAACACTCTCACGCTGTAGGTATCTTTCCTGCAAATAGAAGAGGGAATCTCGTGTTAAGACACTCCGTTCACCACTTTTTGCTGAATTCTGGAAGCATTGCGTATTGAGTAGCGAAGCTTAACGCCGCATTTTGCCTCGACACCGCAGCGAAATAATGGAAATATAATTTTAAATAAATATTTCACTTCCTCGAGTGGGGATCAAACCAATTTGTGCCTCTGCGACACGACTGACCTCAACTCTCCTATTACATTACAATATATTGTAAATGTTGAGAGTGACCGCGTGTTCAAATATGATAACTTGTTATAAATAGTTAAATATAAGATTAAATTAGCTTCACGCTGTATCCCACACACAGCAGGGTAGGCAGAACCTAGTGTTAAGACACTCCGTTCCCCACTTTCTGCCGAATTTTGGAGGCATTACGTGTTGAGTGGCAGAACTCAACGCCGCGCTTTGCCTCGACACCAGAGCGAAGAAAATGGAAATATAATATTTAAGTAAATATTTCCTCTCCTCGAGTGGGGATCGAACCCACCACCAGTCGGTTTACAGTCACACTTTGAGCCACTGCGCCACGACTGGCCTCAAATATAAGATATTCATAATAATTTGGTTAAATGGTTAAATTTAGATTTTGATAATAAACAAATTCACGTACGAGACGCTAGCTCTGTTTTTGCTTTAATTGTCGAAGCGGTGACCGTTCCAAGGTTAATATTAACAATATTTTAGCACGGATTTCATTTGTTTCCAACGCATTTAAATTTTTTCTTAAATTAAAATTAAATTAGCTTCACGCTGTACACAGCGGGGTAGGCAGAGGGAACCTAGTGTTAAGACACTCCGTTCCCCACTTTCTGTCGAATTCTGGAGGAATTGCGTTTTGAGTGGCAGAACTCAACGCCGCGCTTTGCCTCGACACCAGAGCGAAGAAATGGAAATATAAATTTAACTAAATATTTCATCTCCTCGAGTGGGGATCGAATCCACAACCAGTCGGTTTTACAGTCACACTTTGTGCCGCTGCGCCACTACTGGCCTCAATTTTTTCTTTGTTGGTTGATTGATATATTCTTTATTAGAAATATTTCCTTCTTTACCCTAGTAAGGGGAGAACTAGCAGTTTATATAGCACTTATTGACATTTTTTTCTGTTCCACAAACAAGCTAGGGTATTAAATGAAGTAAACTAAATGTCACAAGTGATGAAGACAAATTGATTAGCCTTATTTGTCGGCCAAATAAACATGATGACAGTGTAGGTAGAGTTTTAGTCTACATAGTAAAGTTAACACTCAATATATTACATTTTTTCGTGAAAATTATAATAGAATTTTTATTAAAGTAATAATATTATGTTATAGTATTTTTTTGGTATTTAGCTGGATATGTAAAGTGGATTGTTAATACAAATTCATTGTATTTTTCTCGTCGAATTGCGTTGATTTAGAATGTAACTAAAAATTACACTGTTACACTGGAATTAATTACCATTTAATAATAATATTATTAGTAGGCCAGTCGTGGAGCAGCGGCACGAAGTGTGACTGTAAAACCGTCTGGTTGTGAGTTCGATCCCCACTCGAGGAGATGAAATATTTATTTTCAAGCAAATTAAACGGTAATAAGCGAGTTAAAATAGTTATCTAGATAAATAGAAGATATAAGAGAAGCTAATCAATCATGTTGAAATAATATATTTTTTTTATTTTTATTTTTTTTATTATATTGATTAATAAGCTTAAACAATATCAATATATTTTTTACAATATATATATTTCTGTACTAATTTTACATTAATGACTTGGCCCTAACGAGATCTCACTTTTGGAATATTGAAACTAGTTCGTAACACCATATCGTGTGCGTCATCGTTGCGCAGTGGGACAGTGTCTGACTGCAAACGTGGCGGTTGTGATATTTTACCCCTGCTCCAGGAATTAATTATTTTCATTTTGTTAATAAATACAGAAAAAGACGGCGTTAATCTCCGATGTTAAATAGTCAATGTATCAAATTCAAGCGGAAAGCAGAGAAAAGAATGTCTTGACACTGGTCTTCTCTGTCCATCCTGCTAAATGCTAAGTAAAGTATGAAATTGAAGATAATCAAGAATAAAAAATATATACATATATATATACTTATGGTCTTAACTTTTTATACACACTTATAATTAGTATAATAATATTAAAATAAGATATATAAGTACATTTCATTATTGACTTTTTACATAATACTATAAAGATGTTTGCTATTAAGGTAAATGAAATAAGAGTATAATTTTTTTGAATACTTCAAATGGTTACTACAGGAAGTATCTCGTTCTACAATAATTTTAGTTACAGGATGCATGATATCTTAACGGGCACATCCGGTCGACACCAATGTATAAGCTCTCTTTAGCAGCTATATATCATTACACAAACACAATGAATTGTTAAATAAATTATTAAATCTAATAATTTTACAACCGCACTTATATTAAGAGTAACCAACATGTACCACGGGTTTTTAATCGCTTAATTGTTTTCTTATATCTTCTAGTTGATACAATCAACTTATCAAGGGGCTAACGCTTCGCGATCAAAGGTACTGGTAGGATTAATTTTCCGAATGTTGACCACGCCTTCGTGACTTTGACCATGCCACACCCAGAAGTGCTACTAATTAATAGTGTTTTTAATACCGTACATACCCGTCGTCAGGTCTCATGTTACATTTACCATTAGTATGATAAGGTTGTCTTCTTTGATACGTCCCTCGTCAACTTCTTCATATTTATTCACCCCCTCGATTGGCACACTGTAACACTAAACCAACCCTTGGCAAGGATATTAATGTTTGTCTTCTCAACATGATTAACTACTTGTTGGAGCTAGCTACATTACACGTACGTTGACAAATTGTCTTTGGAAACTTTTCCATGAAAGGCTCATTTTGTTTTTATTTTACAAGCACAATTATAGGTGCGGCTGCATTATTGAATGACGACAACTGAACAACAATACTATTACAATTAAACAAATAATTTATTTATTTAGTATTATATTGTCTTTAATATAAACAAAATAAAAAAATCATGTCAGCATTTTAAGACGTCAAAATGTATCGTTAACGTTAAATTATTTGTAATATTTAGTATCTTTCTCATTTTTGGTTTCAGATGTAGAATTTAGTGGTCCAGTAATTATTCCAAATAAATGTGAAATAACATTGAGAAAAGGTCAAAACTACACGTTATATTGTAGATCAAACAAATTAATAAGTATAGAACAACAAGAAATCCCAGAAGAGATGGTAGAGCCGTTTCATAAAGTACAAAGAAACGTGACGAGCTCAGATAACACGTATAAATATGAAATAGCTTTAGATTTATATAATGTTAATCAATTCACAGTCGGTTATTACGCTTGCTTCGATTTCAATATAAACAGCAGCGACATATTCAGAAACATGTTAGAAGAACCCGTTAACACCGATCATATTTCATATATTTATATCTATGTAGATGGTGAGCCTTTCGTTATTCTAAGAAAATATTATTTAATCTTTTTATATTATAGTATATTTCTTAAACTGAATTATAAAATTTTTAGACACAAATACCTTACTAGCGCCAATGAGAGAGGTTGTAATTGCGCAAAACAATGAGTCCATAGTAATCGAATGTAGACCTACAACACCTGACGTAAACGTTACTTTGTACGGGGTATGTATCATACACGAGTCACCTGAAACGAGCGTTCACATATCTTTTTTTAATGAATTTAATAAATTAATTGCTTAATTCACATGACAGTATTTATAAGCAACAATTGCTTGAGTATTCATGCATGACGCAGTTACAGTATTAAAACAAATCAAATGGGGCAACGTTTACTGATTTAATCTCGTAAAATTAGATAAAATATCAAAAGTTAACAAGTAAACAGATGCATGCAGATAATGAATGGACGTTGTCTCATTAAGGGCTTCAGAAAAACTAATGCTTAGAGCTGCGACGTAAACAAACTAAAGCATGAAAACTATTACAAAATTACCATTTTTGCTTTAGAAAATTTTAACAACATTCTTAATATTCAGGACTTTGCAGACAGTGCATACCAACCATATGTTTTTAGCCCAAAAATTGGATTTACTATCGATAACGATGCCCTATTGGATGTTACCATAGACATTTTCACTTGTAGCTTTGCGAGAGGAGATTTGTTGGACTCAAAATACGTTATTGTAAATAAACGTAGGTGATTAGATGATGTACGAATTTACCTAACGTACTACTATATTCGTTGCAAAACATGTTCATTCGACGCTAATGTCACGTGGCATAACATGTTTTGGAATGAATGTAGTCAGAAATGTTTTTCAATTTTATATATATAACGCTGAATTTCTATGAATCTAGATAATTAATATGATTTTCTGATATATAAAATTGAAAAACATATCGTTTAGGTAACTATTTCCTTACTAACAAAACATTATTTATTTGGTATTACGATAATAGCAGCCGAGTAACAAGACGATATCACATTTAAAGTACTCTCCAAAGATTGGATTTTTAGCACGAAAAGGTAGTTCGCGTGTTTTTCAATGCAAAGGACAACAAGGAACTAAAATAAAATGGAAAAAAAATATAAGTTGTAAGTAGATAGTGTTGATCTTGATGTCACATAACGAAGTAGCGTGGTGTAATGGTTTCATTGAATATTAAAAAAAAAACTTAATCTTGTTCGTGGATCGGCTTGCTGCTTATTACTCTACTTCCTGTTTGTGTTGCTCTGGTTGATCTTTGTGCACTACTTAAATATGTATTTAAACTAATTTACTAACATGATTTAACATTTTTTTATATTTCTTTTTTTGTAGATATGTATATATATCACTTATATTTCTTTCTGTATTTATTTTTATTTTATTTTCTTTAATATTACTTGAGTATTTTTTTTATTAAACTACATCTTGTGAAGAAATAAGTAAATTAAAGAAGGATAAATTGGTAAAACTTTTTTTAAATAGGCCGTTATAATTACATATTGTTGTTTGGTATTATAAATGAATGATTCATATAAATTATATTTAAAGGTCTGTCAATTGTAGACAAATAAGAGAAATTAATTTGTTCCTAATTAAATACAAAAATAAATGATGGAAACCAATAGTAATTCTGTATACGTTTTTTAATTATTATAATACAATAATATTTCACTTTCAAAACATTTATTAAGATCTGCACGTTCTTGGAGTTCATATATGGGGAAAAATGTATTGTGATTTAAATTACAACAATGTATTACGCGAATTTTACATTTTCTATAACAAAGTTCACTTACTATACACGGCATAAAGTAACGATAATTATTGTAACTTTTATTTTATGATTTGATTCAGAATAATATTTTTATAATATTTTATACTACCAAATAGATTTTATATAAAGTGGGGAACAGGAATGTTATCACTAGGTTCCCTCTGCCTACCCTGCTGTGTGCGGGATACAGCGTGAAGCTGATTTATTTTTTTAAATAGATTTTAAAAAAAGATGGCTAAAAAATACCCACTTGTATAATCGAAACCGTTAAAAGAATTAAATATTTTTTGTTTTGATAATGAATCAGGTCACTTTTTCTTCGCTAGTTCGTTTTTCGTCTGTTACTTTTGTTACTTTAGCAGCTTGATTTGCTATAAGTTTTATTAGTATTACCTAATTATATTTAATAGCTAATAAAAGATTGTTGCGTGCAGCATTTTATGGCGCTTATCATATTTAACTACTGTGTTAGAATGTACCTCTATATTTATATATTCGACAGTAGACGTATTAATATAAACTTCAAATTGTACAATTTACTATTGAAGGTCGAATCTAAATTCTAATAATGATTTATTTTTAGATAGACAGGACAAACCTCCAATACCGACAATAACCAAGATCGATTCGAAATTCTTTCTCAAAGGTGAAACGTTTTCATTAAACTGTACTGTTACATATCAACCTAATTCACCAGTCAGCTTGTTTTGGAACACATCACGATTGGAAAAGCAGGTATTTTTGTATAATATATGAATGTATATTCTATATGATTATAAGAGGCCATCATGCCACAGTGGGATAGCGTTTGGCTCCAAGCGCGATAGATGTGGGTTCAATCTCAAATTTGGAGAATTAAATATTTTCGTTTAAAGTCTGATGGGATAAAGCGCAGCACGAATTCCGCCACTTAAGACTCAAAGTTTTTCTAGTAGAAAATGAGAGAACGGAGTAGATAAATCACTTACTCATATGGTCCTCATGCAGATCTGAGTTATCATTTGAGTATAAGATTATCTTACTTATATAATGCCGTAGCGGGATACAGCGTGAAGCTGTAAAAGAAAAAAAAAATAAATTAATAATTTAAATATAATTCCTCCGAGAGGCACTCGTCGCGTTTTCAGTTAAACACTGCGCCACAAAGGCCTTATAATATATTTTTTACTCATAAGCATTTTAAAATCATCTCTAGGGTCACATTATTCACGATACTAACGAAAATAAAACAACTGGAGGTATTCTGTTTCACAATATAACAATTGTCAACGCGACAGAAGAAGATGCCGGAGAATATACGTGTATTTCTAAGTCAATATCCAATCTTAATTGTCCAGCCTCCGTTACAAAAGTATATAAAGGTAAAGATACTACTACTATATATAATAAATATGGTATGAAATTTTAAAACATTAAACTAATAAATGTATTTTATTTAATAACGGTACCAAACCAATGGTTTGCTAAAAATAGAGTAAAGTATTTTTGTTCTCTAATAAATTAAAAAGAACTATTTAACCGGATTAATCGCGTATATTTAGTATAATATATATTTTAAGTATTATAATACATTTCTGAGTTATTTACAGTATGCAGGCGTTTATAAACTAAATTGTGTTTGGGGCTTATCATAAATCAAAGAGAAGCATCGGTGTTTGCAGTTAGGTTGAAGGAACACATCTCCGATATCAAAGAATGGCCATGTATCGAAGTCAGCTGTGTGTGAGCATACTGTGGATAAACCCAGTCATTACATCACGTTTGATAAAGCCCAAATCCTCGCTAAGGAAAATAGATATATTCCTAGAATTATCCGCGAGGCTATTGAAATACAAAAACATGTTAATTTCAATACAGATGACGGTTAGAAACTTAGAAAGTTACTTCTTGGGATCTAATCATAAAATCATTGAAGTCTCAAACCCTCCACACCAGGTGGCAAGAAACAGTCAGTGCATTCTGCAAGAATCCAGGGTAGTACGCGAGGCAATTAAGAAATCGTCGGCGGTAGTGATATAATAATTATGCCAGATAGATGCCACCTTAGTATACCCGTGACCACGGATGTTGCGATGTGGTCGAAACGTCGGGTTTCTATAAATGTATAATAAATATGTATAATAATACTAAATATACACGATTAATCCGGTTAAAAAGTTTCATTCAAGTGATAAAATATATTTTATAGTACAACAGGAGTTTTATTAATAGTTCCTGATATTAGCGGGTTCAACCATACATCAGTTTTACATTATTTGTGTAGAGTATAGATTAATATTATCTACATAAGAATTTTATGATATCTTTTGGTTTTATGTACGTATTTCTAGTTCATATTTTTAGTGTTGTGTCTATTTTAGGAGAAACAGGATTTATAGAATTGGGGATAATGACGAATGACATCATTGAGACAAATCAAGAAAAAGCTAAATTAAAATATGATGTTAAATCGTATCCTCCAGTCAGCTATGAAATGTAAGTTTTAATAATAGTAAATGGTTCAAAATCAGTAAGTAAGCTTTACTAATAATATTTTTGGTTATAATAATTTTATTTTTCAGTTTCAAAAATGGCGTAAATTTGCCCAAAAATAATAATACAAAATATGAAATAAATCAAGTAAATGATGCTATTTTATTGTCGATACGAGACGTGAATGTGTATGACACCGCAAACTATACGTTGATCACAAACAATAAATACGATACTAAAAATAAAACGTATGATTTGAGAAGAAAAGGTAATTACACTTAAAAAAATCTCTTAAATTGACTTTTTTTTTTAAAAATGTACGCTCAGCCGCAATAGGTATACTATATACTTATTTCACATTTTTATTTTTTTTTCTATTTATTATATAATAGTAATTTGTTAGTTGGTCAACCGGACTGGGCATTAGATGAAATGTTTCTAGAATCGTTTGCAATTCTTAGTAAATTAGAATTATTACACTTAATGTGTAATGAGAGAGAGTGGGGAACGGAGTGTCTTGACACTGACCTATCCTGCTATATGCGGCATACAGCGTGAAGCTAGAATTAGTAATGAAGAATTTTGTGAGATGTATCTATTTGCGTTTACAACATAGATTTTTTTTTTATCTTAGTGTAGTGCTTTAATTTGAATTCGAATATTTCTATTTTAGCAAAGCCAATAATCGATTTTGGTACGGATGAAGACAGAAAATTTTTGTTAAATACCAGAGCAAGTTTGAAATGTACCGCCGTTGGGTATCCTTTACCTAAAATACAATGGTACTTCGACGATGGAAAAGATATTAAAACTCTTCAAGTAAGTTGAGAATTATAATTAACTTTACGTTATTGCTGGGTATATTTTATTACTTGCTTCCATTTTAGTTTTTAGTTTATGTTTATTTTTATATGATGTAAAATATTTGTTCTTGCAGGGCGATAATATAGAGGAATCATTAATAAAAGTATCGTCATATATCGAAATAAATGTTTTTACTTCGGGGAATATTACATGTGAAGCTCAGAATAAAATAGATACAACAAGCGAAACAAGAAAATTTTTAGTTTGTGAGGTTCCTGGTTGCTTTGGGGTTAAAGACGCTGATGATATGTGGTTTTCGGAGGGACAACTTGTTACTGTTGACTGCTATGCATCTCTGTATTACTTCACTGATATCAAATGGTATAGGAACGGCTCTGAGTTAAATAGTAAGTATCAAATGTTTGAAATTATATAATTGATAAGTTCGTATACCATTATGGTATTCCTATTTCTATATTAAATTCTTTTTATATTGTCCGTATACTAAATAAAAGTTTATATGTAAAATTACCCACCGTTGATTTGAATGTCATTACTTGAGTTTGTTAATGCAATTACATTAACTTAATCAAGATTATTACTCTGAAGGAAAAAATATAAAATTATATGTTTATTCTGTATTCTTGTGTTTCTTTAAAATTATATAAAAAATCCATTAACACTATAATAATACTAAAAGTTAATATTATTTAATGTATTTTCAGCTACTATTACCGTAACACCATATTCGATAATAGCCCGTCTGCAAGTACCAAAGATAACTTTAGAAGATGCGGGCAACTATGAGTGTTCTGGTGAAAAGGCCGACAATAGCATCATTAATGAAACAGTCTATTTCGACGTTGCAAGTAATCAATATTTTTATCTATTTATTTTTTAACGTCACCATTGCATGCTGTATCCACTTTAAAAGATGGTGCATTTAGACTTAAGTTTTATTTTGTATTTCTTTTCTTTGTCACTGTGTAATGTTATCATCACTAGTGTATCTAATAAATAAATAAATAAATAAATAAATTATCCCCAAAGCCGAGAAGGCGGAGTATCAAGACACTTACTTCGTTTTCCACTATCAGAATTCAAGACATTGCATGTTGAGTAACAGAACTCAAGACATCATTTTATTGAAGCGGGCATCAAATAATAATCTTTAATCTTTCTTAATACTAAAAAAATATAGTTAACGAATATAGAACCGCCTCTTTTTCGAACAAAGAAGTCACTTCATAACACTTCAAATGTTTACAGGAAGGCAATCACTAAATATAACAATACCTGGAACACAAATAGTGGACGTAGAATTAAAACCTTATCAGACTAAATGGCTCACATGTCAAGCGGATGCGGTCCCTCCACCTAACATAACATGGTATAAGGTAAGAAGGTATTTGACTAATATATCGCGATTTTCAAACATTTGAAAGGCCATAGTGGCCAGGTACAAGGGTGTGACTGTAAATGCGACGCGTGTGCGGTTAATTCCCTCTTGGGAGAATTAAATATTTAATGCTTTCATTTCCTTGTTCTGATAACAAGGCCAAGCGCGGCGTTAAGTTCCGCCACTCATTACGCGATGTAGGCTTAGAAAATTCCGTGGTTAGTGGAAAATAAAATTTCTTAAAACTAGGTTCCCTCTGACTACACTACTATGAGCGGGATGCAAAGCGAAAAAAAAAAACTTTTAACGATGTTTCGAACACTGTAGACCTTTGTATTTTTTTTGCTTCTTAGTTCTTAGTATCCTGTATAAAACAGGGTAGGCAGTGAGAACCTAATGTTAAAACACTTCGTTCTCTACCTTTCACCCATTTTTAAAGACATTGCGTGTTGAGTGGCGGAACATAACGCCGCGCTTTACATCGTTACAAGAGCGAGAACATGCTAATGTGAAATATTTCATTTCCCCGAGTGTCCCCACAGCCTATCCCGTTTACAGCCACAGGCACGCTTGTGACTGGCGTCAAGGTAATATAATATTCATCGAATATTATTTTTCTGTTACATTAGAATGGGGAGTTACTTCTTTCCAACAATAAAACATTTACTGATGTGACTGTACGAAACCATACAATTGTCAATTCAACCATTGAAATAACGTTGATCGATGAAGTGGGAAGCGTTTATGAATGTGCAGTTGAAAGCGGAGAAGAAGTTGAACGGAGGACTTATAATCTTTTATTAAAAGGTAAATATTATTTTTTTATCATTTACTAGCTTCACGCTATATTCCGCACACAGAAGGGCGAGGCACAGGGAACCCAGTGTTAAGATTCTCCGTTCTCCACTTTCTGCCGAATTTTACTTTATAAATATAATATTTGCCCAGCTACCAGGGAAAATAGATGAAAATATTTTATATTCCATTCCCTCATAGAGAATCGAACCCACAACTGTCGCGCTTTTAGCTTAAGTTAATAACCCTGCGCCACGACGGTATCTTGTTTGTAGTTAAAAAACAAATAAATATGCAATGTTAAAGTATTTACTTAATTATTGTATTTTCATAAAGTGAAAGAAAATTTATGAGAATTTTCTAACTCAAGCTATTACTTTCAGATATTCGCACACACAAGTCCGAAGCATACTATTTGTATATTATAGTCATTATAATATTCTTTTTCGTCGTATTAATTATTTATTTACTATGGAAAATGCGTAAAGTGAAACAGTCCAAGAGGGAGCTACTGGCAGCTGGGCTATGGTATTTTAATGAAGGTCTACCAAAATCAATCAACCCAGAGCTTGGGATTGACGAACAGGCTGAGCTGTTGCCATACGATGAGAGATTCGAATTTCCATCCGATAAACTGCAATTAGGTAAGTATACAATGCTTTTCTATATTTTTTTGCGTGACGCTTTGTCCCGCACTTACCAGAGTAGGTAGAGGGAACCTAGAGTTGAGACACTCTATTCCCTAATTTCCGCTGGATTCTAGAGGCATTGGGTGTTGAGTGGCGGAACTCAACGCCGCGATTAGTCTTAACAACAGATCTAAGAAATGAAAATATTAAATATTTCATTTTCTCGAGTGGGGATCGAACCCACAACCTGTCGCGTTTACAGTCACACTTTGTGCCCGTCTCGTCTGGTCTCATATATTTTTATTTTTTCTCATTTTCATATAATAAATGAATTCTGTATACATAATTAATTAGCACAGCAACCCTGGGGCCCCTTTATTTTATAAAACCTATAGTTTTAAATATTTTTCTTTAAAACACAATTATATCTTCCTCCAAATGTCTGTAGCTTCGATGAAAAATTTACAAATGTGTTCTGCTCAATATTAATAGCAAGCACACTTTACTGGCCTGTTCTTAATGTTAATGTTTGTGCTACAAAGATATTCTTTCAGCAAGTGCTAAAATAGATAGCGAGATAAAATGGATTTTTGTTTACAGTTTTCAGTTTGTTCGCAGTTTAGTTCAAAATAGAGTTCATTTAATCATACGATAATGATATGAGAAATGGTTGTTGTGAAGACAGTAATAAAAAAAATTCTATCATATAAAATTTTAGTTAAGCTTAGAAGAACGTCATGTTCTTAAAGTCCACAACAATTTATATAACAGTCAATAAGATATTTGTTAAGTAAAATAATGATATTATTTAAAAAAATGCGTGCAATTCGTCTGAAACAGTTTATTTAAAAAATTACAGAATTACAACCCGCACTTTTCGGGTCACGCTTTTTAAGCACTGTTCTTCAAGCTTTCAAGCTTCTGTTGTTAGTGCCCCTGTAGGGAGATTTAGATATTCTCTTTTTCAAATATTTTCTTGACTTCCGAATAAAATTAATTTGATTTTCGAAACAAAAACTTACTGAAAGAAAATAAATATAATTTTTAGGCAAGCAGTTAGGTGCGGGTGCATTCGGCGTAGTATACAAAGCAGAGGCCCGTGGAATAGTAAATGCTGAGGAAACAACTCCTGTAGCAGTCAAAATGGTAAAGAAGACCGCTGACAATCTGTACATAAAGGCTTTGGCTTCAGAATTGAAGATAATGGTGCATCTTGGAAAACATGTCAACATTGTCAACTTATTGGGAGCATGTACGAAGAATGTTGCTAAACGTAAGTTTCGTTTACCGTATAATACGACGGTCCCTAGTTAAAATATCCAAAGAGATAAAATTGCACATTTTTTATTGCTGTTTTGAATTAATAAGGGTAATTTAGGATTGGATATACATTTAAAAACTCATTAATAATTATTTTTTAGAAATACTTTCGATAATTTATCTCAAAATAATCGAATTAAACGGTAAATTTAAAATAGATTCAAAGCTTTGTATCGAAAACAATAAATCAACCTTTATTGTTACAGAGAGGAAACACAATCATTAAATTAATGATGATAGACACGGTTGTTTTGACGTTGACTATGATATCATTGTTCTTTAATATTTGTTCATATAAAGTCACTGTTCATGTCCTATCATATATAAGTACAAATAAGTTTATAAGTATGATAAAGCAATAGTAACCTACATTAAATAGATTCAAAATATTTCTATAATATCCTTTTTGGTGAATGCTATGCTTTAATTTTTATTGATCAGCTTCACGCTGTATCCCGCATATAGCAGGGTAGGCAGAGGGAACCTAGTGTTGAGACACACCGTTCTCCCCTTTCCGCCGAGTTCTGGAGGCATTGTGTGTTGAATGCGAAACTCGACACCAGAGCGAAGAAAAGAAAATATAAATGTAAATAAATATTTCACTTCCTCGAGTGGGGATCGGTCCCACAACCAGTCTATTTTACAATCACACTTTGTGCATCTGCGCCACGACTGGCCTTTTTAATGATCAATATTACAAATTTTATTATAAAAATAGTTTAATGCTACTAAAACATCACATATGTATTTTCATAAATAATACATACATGTGTAAAATTTGTTTCAAAGTTTTTTGCTTAATTTTAGTGCATTCATTTCTTTTTTCAGGGGAATTGGTGGTAATTGTCGAATATTGTAAGTTTGGCAACATACACAATTACATGCAGAAACATAGAGAAGTGTTCATTGATCAGCTCACAGATAATAAAGAGAAGAATCTCGGTAGAGTCAACAGAGCTTTTGAAAGCACCACCGGCAGTACCGGGTAAGCTTCTTAGTGCCTGTACAATATTAAGTTAATAATTCGATATATTATTTATTATATCTTATAACTATTATATTTTAATGTCTCCATGCTTCTAATATTTTTTGTTAGAGTATGATGGAAAAGTGTGAATGTTATATATGTTAGATAAAAATATGTCTTTATTAGAAAATATTTATTTATATTACCTATTTTATTGACGTTGTATTGTCATTGGATCCATACACGTGGCAATAAGTGTATTAAAATTGTATTCTAAGTTTATGTTACATTAATAGACACCGAAAAAGCGCATCAAAAATTAAAATAACATTTCTATAAATTTAATTTAAACAGAGTGGAGAAATATTCAAGAAAAAAATAATGGGGGCCAATCGTGGCGCAGGGGCACAAAGTGTGACTGTAAAATCGACCGGTTGTGGGTTTGGAATCTCCACTCGAGGAATCGAAATATTTATTTTCATTTACATTTTCATTTCTTCGCTCTGGTGTCGAGGCAAATCGCGGCGTTGAGTTCCGCCGCTCAACACGCAATGCCTCCAGAACTTGGGGAACGGTGTGTCTTAACACTAGGTTCCCTCTGCCCACCCTGCTGTGTGCGGGATACAGCGTGAAGCTTATATAATATTTAGTATCTAAATTTTGTTTAGGTAAACCATTCTCACAATTACGAAACGTGTTGCGAGAGCTGAAACACCTGTCGCTGTTTTGTTTAAGTGTGTTATTGTTTGTTCTAAAACTGACTCTGATGCGACGCACGCTTGCGTTAAACATACATATAATATATGATATCGGCTATCATAAATCGTGATGATTACCACATTTTGCTTAATAAAAAAATAAATTAAATCTGCTTGACGCTGTATCTCGCATACACGAGGGTAGGCAGAGGGAACCTAGTGTTATGACACTCCGTTCCCCACTTTCTGCCGTATTCTGGGGGCATTGCGTGTTGAGTAGCAGGACTCAACGCCGCGCTTTGCCTCGACACCAGAGCGAAGAAATGGAAATATAAATTTAAGTAAATATTTCATCTCCTCAAGTGGGGATCGCACTCAGAACCAGTCGGTTTTACAGTCACACTTTGTGCCCCTGCGCCACGACTGGTCTCAATTATTATAATTATAATTCGATATAAATATGCCGATGTTATAAATACTATTAATTTTTTATATATAAAATGTTATGTCGTCGGCTTATAGTGTAAACTGTGC
Organism: Heliconius erato demophoon; assembly: GCA_018249695.1. Taxonomy (NCBI): domain Eukaryota; kingdom Metazoa; phylum Arthropoda; class Insecta; order Lepidoptera; family Nymphalidae; genus Heliconius; species Heliconius erato. Next base: position 27,646 of record DWQW01000267.1, on the reverse strand, counting down.
TAAATCTGTTGTTTTTTCGTTATGTACATTTTAATACCATTCGGAAGTATAAAATTAATTGTCTTTGTTTTATATAGTAAAGAAAGAATACAAATAAGTTTTCGAAATTGTAAAAAACATCTGATGGATGGATATACTTATAGTTTTTTTTTAGTTTTTGGTCTCTTAACAATTTGTTAAATAGAGTATTAGCAGATTAATAAATTATAATAAAAGAATAGTATAATAATATGATTTTACTCAATATTTATTATTTTTATATTAAGAATTACTGCAAAAAATTTTTTTTTAAAAGCAACAGACCTGTATTATTCAGCATTATATTTTTTCAGCATGCATTCTGACTACTTTGGCTCCAATCACACACAAGACACTGACCATACGTTTGTGAATACTGCAAATACAAATAGATCTGTGAGAAAAGGTAAATAATTAATGAAAGTTATAGGTATTACAGCCATCACGACACAGGGCCACAAGCAAGCTGTAAACGCAACAGTTGTGGGTTCGATTCCCACTTAGCGGAATGGTATATTTAATATTTTTATCTCATTATTCAGTTCTAGTAAGGAGGCAAAACTCGGCGTTGAGTTCCGCAACTCAACAGCCTTGTGGTTCCTTCTACCTACCCTGCTATGTGTGGGATAGAATGTGAAGATTAAAAAATAATATATACCTTTTTGTTATCATATAAATTTAATAATAAAAACGTATGTTTATCATATAAAGCTTTTTTAAATAACAATTATGTAAATACGACATATATTTTAGAAAAATACTAAATATATATATTAAATGTTTTTTTCTACATGCTAAAGCTAAGGAGCAAGTGGAGTTTGCTAGAGGTAATCACATACACTTAATAAATAATGCAAAACGGAAACAATTATAAAATGATCTGAAAAGTGTTATTAAGCAGATATTGAATCCAGATATATAAACATTAGGAATATTATGTAAACATCTGATAAAAATATTAATTACTAGTATAGATAAATTTAATTTTATCGAAATAGAAAACGAAACTAAATGAATCGCTTGTAACATATATTTTTTTAGAAAATATATAAATATTTAAATGTAGCGGAACTCGAACCTGTGCCTCTTCGAAACTTTTAACCGCTCTGACCACTAAGGCATAACCATTAGTTAATACTTAGTATGTAATAACACTTAAAAAAAAACTTTAATATTTTCATTAAATTTTTTATAGTATCAGAAACTGGATACGTTCAACCGGAATGGCGATCCAATTACGAAACTGACTACATCGACGGCCGCAATCCAAGACCTTTGACTTCTAGAGATCTCTTAGCGTGGGCATTCCAAATCGCGAGGGGAATGGAATATCTCGCGAATAAAAAGGTAAAATAGAAAATCTAGAGATCATATACACAAATCGAAGGTTTACGGGAGAGGAATAAAGGTTCATCTTATTTAAAACAAAATCTAATAAAATTATGTACATGAGTGTGTAGTATATATTATATATTTACAATTTTATTTTATTTCTTCTGAGGGCAAGATGAATATTTATTTTGCTCTTTCTCAAACAGAGTTTCACACGACCATTTAAACCTGAGAACCGTGGAAATATAAATTCAATAGTGGTAGTAGTAATAAAATATACTTAAATTGATTTAGCTGTGAGTTCGATTCCCACTCGAGGAAAGGAAATATTTCATGAAAATTCATGTCCTCGCTCTGATAACGAGGCGAGCGCGTTGAGTTGAATCGAACCTATTACCATTGAGCATATAATGTAGATATTTATTATATATAATTGTTATTCTTTCAGGTGTTACACGGAGATCTGGCTGCAAGAAATGTGTTACTAGCAGAGGACAATGTTGTCAAAATATGCGACTTTGGACTAGCGAGAAGTATCTATAAAAATGACGAGTACCAAAAACAAGAAAATGTGATTTTTTTTATATATCTCTTTTATATTATGTTACAAAAAGACTCTGATAGCACTTAGAAATAATAACTTTCACTATTTATTAAGAATTATATTATATAGAAAAGTTTTAGAGAAACTTGTAAACTGTTAAAGCTATAATAAATCATAAATGTGATTTTTCCTTTATGTGAAAATAATGTAGGTTTACATTATTTGCGTATATTTGCGTCATAATAGCGTTAAACGCTTTTGCTGGTGTAATTCTGTTAAAAACATTAACAAACCACAAGAGAAAAATAAAACGATTTAAATAAAATCATCCTTAGAGTGTCATTGGGACCTAAAATCATGGAAGTAAATTAATTATTAAAATTAAATTATTAGTGATATGACACGTTTATGACGCACTGACACATCATCGTACTTTGAACGCGACGTTTCATTTCCTCTTGGAGGAATAAATTTCATATTTTAATATTAATTTTATTTCTAAATTTAGGTAAAAAAATGAGAACAGAATTACTTTATACTATGTTGCCTCTGTTGTTCAAATATAAATAAATGTTAATATAGATATTTTAATTTTGAATTTAATGTTGAACTTCCAGCTGAATTTTTTACCCTTATTTTCAAATTTACAGAGCCCGCTACCAGTGAAATGGCTGGCCATCGAGTGTATGACTGACAGAATATTTTCTACACAATCTGACGTATGGTCATTTGGTATTGTTTTATGGGAGTTGTTCACTCTAGCAAAGACTCCTTATCCAAACGTCAGTCCGACGAGCCTCGTTCAATGGCTTACTGATGGGTAAAACTCTAATTTTCATATTTCTTTTTATTATTTTTTAGGCCAGTCGTGCGCAGCGGCACAAAGTGTGTGTAATATCGACTGGTTGGGGGTTCGATCCCCACTAGAGAAAATGAAATATTTATTCAAATTTATATTTTAATTTCTTTGCCCTGTCGAGATAAAGTGCGGCGTTGAGTTCCGCTACTTAACACACAATGCCTCCACAATTCAGTGGAACGGAGTGTCTTAAGACTATTTTCTCGGAGTGTCCTAAGACTACGTTTCTTAGGGCTAGGTTAGGACTGCCTACCCTGATATGTGGGGGTTACAGCGTGAAGTTGATTTGATTTCTTATTAACTTGAACGACTAGCACATTTTAAAAATATTAAGAGTACGCTTTGAAACCTATATCTATTTATATTTATTAAGTCATTTCAAGTTTAAACCTTTAATGATTAATTAACTGGATGCGTTATTAATATTTTATGATGGGTTATATGTTACTAAAGCTTAAGGATAAAAATATTTTCCTCAAAGTAACATTTAATTTGAATACTACATACTGCATGTATAGGATAAAATTTAAATTTAAGCTTATTTATATATAGTCCATTTGTTTTTGTAAAGTTAAATATATCAATACATGCGGAGAGACTATTTATCAATTTTGATTGAGTCTGTTAAAATATTTTACAAAATGGGCGATATCATTGAACATTATATTTATATCTAATAATAAAATTATCCTAAATTGTGTTTAATGAACTGCATTGTCTTGTAGTAAATAGTAATAATATAAAAAAAATATCATCGAATCGAAAAATCAATTATCTGAATTAAGTCATAAAATAGTAGGAAAAAATAAAAGATGACAAAAAAAAATTAAAAGATAAGCTACTTCTCGCATTCCCATTTCATTACCTCCATATACCTAATAGGGTAGATGGAGGTAACCAAATTTTCAAGAAGTGGGGATCAAGCCCACAACTATCGTGGTGACAATCGGACGCTGTACTAAATATTTAATATTTTCATTTCTTCGCTCTGGTGTCGAGGCAAAAACGCGACGTTGTGTTCCGCCACTCAATACGCAATACCTCCGTAATTCGGTGGAAAGAGGAAAATGGAGTGTCTCAACACTAGGTTCCCTATGCTTACCCTGCCACACGGGCAAGGCGTGGAGGTGAAAGAAAAAGTTGCAGTAGTCATCAATGTTCTCCTGTTACTATATGATTGACAGACAACAACAGACGCAGACAAAACTGTTGGACTTAGAAAGTTGAGGTTTCGTATGTTGTAACTAGATATATAGGAAATACTTTATTTCCACAGGCATCGTCTACCCAAGCCTCAATACGCAGACGACCGCCTCTTCGACGTGATGCTACGTTGTTGGCAGCAGAAGCCCACGGCGAGACCTAACTTTAGTCAATTGCAAGAAATTCTTGGCTCGTTCTTAGAGGACAACGTTCGTAATGTAAGAATTTATTCTTCATATCTTATATATTTTACAATAATTAGAGTTTAGTAAGAAAGTCAAGGTCGTCGTAGCGTAGTGACACAGCGTCTAACTAACGCGACGGTTGTGGGTTCGATTCCCACTTGTGAAAATGAGTATTTTTTTTATGTATCCCGCACAAAGCAGGGTAGGCAGAGGGAACCTAGTGTTAAGTCACTCCGTTCCCCACTTTCCGCCGAGTTCTGGAGGCATTGCGTGTTGAGTGGCGACACTCAGCGCCGCGCTTTGCCTCTAAATAAATATCTCCTCGAGTGGGGATCGAACCCACAACCAGTCGGTTTTACAGTCACACTTTGTGCCGCTGCGCCACGACTGGCCTCTGAGTTTGCAGAGTTATTGTTATTTTCAAATATTGAGTTTATCGGCTGGCGTTGAGTTCCGCCATTGAACTCGTAATGTCTTGAAACTTACGAAGTGCATTTCTAGCCAACTTTCACCTACCCAGCAATGACAACCTACGGGACACAGCTTGAAGCTATAAAAAAAGATAATAGTCATTTTTAGTCATTCACGCTGTTTCCTCCAGAGAGGAATTCAACCTAAGACACTTTATTATTAAAAGATTTTTTTCCCCACTCTCCACCATTGCGTTCTTGAGGCATTGCGTTTAGTGTGGTGGCGGAACTCAACGCCGCGTAAGTTCATGTTCAAGCGTCAACGAAAGACAATTTTACATGTTTAAACATTAATTCCAGCATTACGTAGATTTAAATTCGGCGTACATGGACCTTAATGTGCGGAATGAAGGCCAAGAGGACTATTTAGCTATGGTCTGTGCGCCTGACTATAATAACATGGTGACGCCAAGTCCTCACCACTACGTCAACGAAGCTAATAGCTTCTTCCCACCAACTCCTGCGCAATTAAAACACGGTATGTATTTTCTTAAAATTGATGTAACTTATAAAATTAAAATAACTATAATATAACAATATTGTTTCGTAAAATACTTAGATGCTACAAAGCTGTTTTTGAACATAAGAATTGACGTATCTGTCAAATTTATAATAAAAAAGTAGGTACATATATTGGTTAGGACTATTGTAAAGCTGAATTAGAAATACATATAAATAGGTAATCCCAAAGACAAAAATAGCATCAGCAAAAAAGTATACAGTGTTTTTGCCAGCGCCACTTTAAATGAAACCACCAAGCCTAATACAATTATTTTTTTTCCAAAAATGAAAAAGTGATTTTTCAAACAATTATCGTTTATCGTTTATCGTTGTAAGATAAAACGCCATTTGTCAAGAACGACGCAAGAAGAAGATACGCCTCATTCCGAAAACGAGTTGTAGGTATTGGTGGCAAAGTTCAAAGTTGTTTAACCTTTAGTAGTATTTTGTAAAAGTAGCGTTCACGCTTCTATTCTGTTTAACAAATAATATATAAAAAATACAATTTAATATTTTTTAATTTCTTTTTTAAGTTCATAAAGAGTAAAAATACCATCAAAATACCACCTGTTTAAATATATACCTACTATTGATAACATTCTGCATTGTAGGTATTTTTAATCAGAGACCATTCAGTATTAAACAAAATAATATTTTTCGAAGTATCTATACAGACGTCTAAACATATTGTTTGGTTAAATTTTCATATTTTTATTGAATATTAACATTCTATTGAATTCTGAATTAAATGACATTGAATTAAATGTTTAACAAACGTCATATAGAATAAACGCTCAGACAAACAGATACAAATTTCAAAGATCATTCTCGAAAGATCGTTTTGGGTTCTATTTTTCTACAGCGATGAGTTTTATTGTAAGTAAAGATTGATTATATATGTTTTTGCTGATGCTATTTTCGACGTGACGTTAACTGAATGACAAATGACAAACTACGTGTTATTATAATGATATATATTTATATGTGTTTGTAAGTTTTTAAGCCTTGATAGTCTCTACTAAACATAAAAAAACCATAAATATGTCTTTATATGTAGGAAACAAGCAATCAAATCATTCTCTAATAACATTCATAGGCCTCATACATTGATATCATATTGTATTGAAAGGTATTTTATCATATTACGTATTTTCCTTTTGTCAGCCACAACACAAAATACGCCGTTCTGATTTAGCGACAGATTCTGTACGGTAATAAAAGATATGTTATACAAAAGGGAATGTTTGCTGTCACTAACCGAAACATTGTTAATAAAATATCAATATATTAATTTACAGTTATATTAAATATTGTATTATGGTAAATGTATTGATGTTGTATGTAGTTTAAGGGAAATGTATTGTGTTGCATGTCTTTCTATATCTTCTTGACACATTTGAAACACAACTATTTCTTTTTAGACGACGAGGGCTATTTACAAATGAGTCCAGCTAGCCAATCTATATTTAGTCCAAGATTACAAACTACGAAATTCGATTATGACGCACGAAAGCTAAACTCGGGTATCGAAACTAGTCAAGGGTCAGAGTTAACGCCGATGTTGACTTTGAACAACATACCCAGGAGTGGATCCGAGTCAGACCACGACGGTAACCATTCACCATACTTGAACATGTGTCAGAGGATCAGCGAGAACGACGAAGTCTTCGAAAACCAATATAACTATAAGAATACGCAAAATAATCAGAACAGCGCCGTATCCAATCCCACTTATATTACCTTCGACGGTGATTTGAAGAAACCCCAAAATATTTCCAATAATTACATCAACATCAATGTGCCCAATGGACTAGTCAAATAGATTATTTCTCGCACAATAACCTCTATTCATCTTTACTCACACTACTTATCTATCTTTGCTTCTATGTTATCTTATTGTTCGTGAACTTTTATATGTTGTAACTACATATTGTATCGTATACATTGAATGATATGATATAGAGCTTTTATTATTTTTATATATTCATAGCAATGCTTGATTTTTAACTTTCAATTTGAACGACGACGTTGGTCGATTTTGTCTGTTGTTTTATAAAATGTGAAAAGTAACCAAAGCACCATAGCACGAAACATTGTTAACACATTCATATATATATATTTACTTCTTTGGATTGATCTCTTCTTATTATTGGTTTATTATATAGTTTAGTACATTAGAAATCTCAATAAACGTTATGTTGCTTTTCATTTTCTCAACACTTCTCACTCTTACGTTATCTCTTAATTTTCATTTCGTTTCTTGTAATGATATCTATATCTTTTATTGTTATTATGAACTTGAAGTTAAAATAAAATGGTGAAATTTCACCAGTGATGTGATATTTTGTTATAGATTGATGTAGGCTGGATTCGAATGTTGTACTCCTAGTTCATATTATATATTATATAGTAGTGTGTTGATTAATTTATTTAAGTAAGTTTAGTGCCAGTATTTACTTTTAAACCCACCATTATTATCATTTTGTAAATAAAATAAATATATATAGAATCGTATTATTAATAGCAGAAGGCAGTGAATGTCTTTAAAATAATTTTTAATTAAATTGCCAGAAATAATATATAGAAAAGTTTTATTTAACTTGACATTCAAGTTTATTTAAGTTTTTGATATATATAGAACGTGTTGAATTAACTATATACTTATATATGTATGTTACATGAGTAATTAAAATTAATTGTATCAAAGGATATAAACATTGTATTTTAATATCTCTATATTGAAAAAAAAAATGTTTTAGCTATATTCGCTAAGCGATGTCCACATACGTTTTGTGATCCAATCAAAGCATTTTGTGTCTTATGTATGCGAATAAATGTTTTAAATATTTTTAATATTTTTAATTGTAGATCACAATATATAGTTATGGGATTTAAATAAAAGAGATATTACGAAACTAGTGATTATTTATTTATTACCTTTTTTTGTTTATTCCTTTACATTTGATCTGCTAATGCTATTGTATTATATAAAAATCTGCATAATTTACAAATTTCCAGGTTTATTGGATATTAATTTTATGCTACTGTACATAATTTAATATATTTAAATATAAATAAAAATAAAACGAATTATTTTAATTATATACAAGAAATAAATATAATAATATAATATTTAACAAAAAAAACCTACTTCAAACAATAAACTGTAAAATAAAAAATAAATTTACTCAACAAAAAGTAAAACGTACTATCATTTTGTTAAACAAAAATAATTAGAGAAAGTTTTTTGAATTTTGAAGTCGATGACAAGGTAAATGCTAATATACAACAACCTTATGTTACATATACTTCATATCAAATTACTAAGCCGAATTGAAGGTAATATACAGAGTAATCGAGTCATTATTATTTTAATTTATAGAAGAATAAATACTTATTTCCAAATAAAACTTGAATTATCCCTATTTTCACTGTTCTATTACACTTTAATGGTAAAATGAAATTAGATGTCAACTGAAAATGCCGCGCACCACTGCGAGAACCACGCTTTCGATCACTTCAGCGGCCTGAAATAAATATTAGAAATCTTATATTATACAAGAAAGTTACGATAATGATAGATTTTCATTAAAATACTTTAAATAAAGAATAATCGAGGCCGCCGTGAAGCGGGCAACGGGTTTGATTCTTACTCGGAGCAACGAGTCATTTATTAATATATTCATTTCTTTGTTCTGGTACCAAGGCAAAGCGCGGCGTTTAGTTCCACCATTCATTACGCAATACCTCAATAATTCGGCGTAAAGTGGTGGTGTGGTTCACACCAGGTTCTCTCTGCCTACTCTGCTATACTATATAAAAGTCATTTTAAATGAAACTATTTTAACCAGATTAATCGCGTATATTTTGTACTTTTATACATTTTTGGATGGCTGGAAGCTTTCTACCACCTGGGACCCACTCATTAAATCATTGAAGTCTCAAACCCACCATACCAGAGGGCAAGATACTATCAGCTTATTCTGCAGGAATCCAGGGCAGTACGCGAGGCAATTAAGAAATCGTTGGCGGTAGTTTGATATAATAATTATGTCAACTGACAGACGAACGCCACCTCAGTCTACCCGTGACCACGGACTGCTGCAAAGTGTTCGAAACGTCGGGTTTCCAAAAATGTATAAAAGTACAAAATATACGCGATTAATCCGGTTAAAATAGTTTCATTTAAAATGTGTAATAATCGTGAAAATCAAAGAACTTATTATATAAAAGTCGTTCAGAGTAAGCATATATTTTTTTTTGATGGGAGAGCTGTAGCTGTAGCTAACCATTTCTTTTTATTTTTCATTGTGAACCTATTAATCATTAGTAGATCTGGTAAAAATTATTTAAAGGTTTGTACAGTCGCTGAGAAATGAAACCAAGGAGTGCCAGGTATAGGTTGGACTCATTAATAGATATTAACTATTAAAATGGAAGCGTGTGTTTATTTTTTTAATATTTTTTTAAAATTACACATAAATTACAATAATTGCGTTTTGAATAATACGGGCTCCATAAAATTTATTTTAAAAATATAAGATTCAATCATTTTTATATTATTAAAATGCAGTTGTTAAGCTTAAAGTCTTCTCTTAGAATTAACAGCACAAGTTCTTTGAGTATCTATGTAATAAAACACTTACGTCTTTGAAGGCTTCAACTATCCCCAGAGGCACGTCAACGATCATCCTTCCGAGGCTTGCCAGTGCCTGCAAGTTTAGATTTTTATAATTAATTTTACTTATAATACTTACTTTAATAATGTTCTTTATCTATGTATTATATTAAACGTTTCAATTTTTTTTTCTGATATTTCTTCCCAAAGCACGGCATTCAGTTTCACAACTCAACACGCCATATTTCAAGAATTCGGCGAATTCTCTTAATTGGAACGGAGTGTCTCAACACTAAGTTCTTAGTTTTTCTCTGCCTACCCTTCCAAGTGCGGAATGGTGACGCAGGGCACAACGGGGCCTCCACATGTACACTAATATACCATTGTGCAATCAATCTTTAATTCTTTAAATCTTCTGCACGAAACCACAAAATATTTTCGTCATCTTTTCATGTAATTTGTGTGATTATGAGAATACATCTATAAACCGGTTAAGTGCGAGTCGGACTTGCCCACCGAGGCTTCTGTACCAAGTGTACTTCCTGCCTATAATGACGTGAAGTACTTACAACTTATAATTATAATTATATTGACAAACTTAAGTTGGCCGGCATATGCTCTCCTTTTGTATGAAATGAACTACAAATATGAGTTGGTAATAATATATTACATAGAAAATTATATACAAAAAATTCTATCTATAAATTTCCACATTTCGGTTTTTCCCGTTATTTATATTCCAAGGTCTCACTTCGTGCCAAATTATGTATTGTATTTGTATTGTAATTTCATACTACTATTGTAGTAAATTTTATACATAATGTAACAAAATCGATGTTTAAATGCTAGTATCTTTTGATTACGTATACCTAGAAGCTTGATTTTTTCTGTGGTTCAAGGGAGCAGACACTAAAATATTTGATATTAATTGCAGCTTGATATCTTCCCGAGCGATCTCGAGATAAATCTTATACACGGACAGACGAAAAACAAAATGATCCTGTAAGAGTTTCGTCAACACTCTAAAAAGTATTTTTCCCTCCTAAATGAGAAATGTCACTTGAAAAATTGATAAAACCTTTAAAAAGAGCTACACAAATATATAAAAAAAAATATTTAGATAAACATATTGTGTAAAGATGTCACTCAATTTCTCAATTGTTGTCTTAAATGAGGCCAGTCGTGGCGCAGCGGCACGAAGTGTGACTGTAAAAGCGACTGGTTGTGGGTTCGATCCCCACTCGAGGAAATGAAATATTTACTTAAATTTATATTTTCATTTCTTCGCTCTGGTGTCGAGGCAAAAGCGCGGTTTTGAGTTCTGCCAATCAACACGCAGTTCCTCCAGAATTCGGCAGAAAGTGAGGAACGGAGTGTCTTAACACTAGGTTCCCTCTGCCTACCCTGCAATGTGCGGGATACAGCGTGAAGCTGAAAAAAAATGTCACTCACTCCACTGGGCTTCACCTCCTTCGGGGCCGCTTCGGCGGTAACGTTATCCGCACATATCACTACGGCAAATAGACTGAATACAATAAACAGTATTGAGTTGAGGCAGGCCATATTGACTGTGCACTACTGTTCTGTAGTTTGCTCTTTTAAATCAACAGCTCGCTTATATGGGGCAGCCTTGTGGTGGCAACTGTAAGAATGCCATTGTTTTTAGTTGTTGCTTTTCTTTAGTGTAAAATGTGTTTGTTTTTCTATTTTAAATATTTAATGTGTATATTATGTATATATTATATTTGGTATATATTTTTTAAATTACATAGTATGTAAGCATTGGATGATATAAAAAAAAACGGTCATATGTGACTCGGAATCGCATACCGAGGGCTCTGTATTAATTTCAGGATTGTATGCTAACGGGAAGTAAATAAAAGTAAATAATTTATAAGTTTGTACTGCACATTCTCACTTCTTGTAATTTCGTAATTGTATGTCCACGGGAAGTACTCTATTGATTTCGATTAGAGGCTAATTTCATATAAAATGCTATAATAACGATGCATAACTTTTGAACTCATATCTTTTGAATAAAGATTTATTTTTAATGCGTTGACTTAGAAAGTTATTTTTTTCTGTGCTCCAAGGAACCGTGGTCTCGTGGTCGACATTAATTTTAGCTTGCTACCTCTTCCTAATCTTAAGACAAATGGTTTTGACAAAGGGACAACAAAGTGATCCTATAAGAGTTCTGCATTTTCGTATAGTCCAAAGAAAACTAGAATTTTTACTGTGTCGGTTACGATGTTAGTAACAAGAAATTGCTTGCTTAAAGAGGCAAAGAGCTTCGACAGTTTCGACCAACATAATTTGAGATGCAGTGCGCCAACGTTTGTTTGTTCTTAGATACAATAAAATAATCTGGATAACTTTGGTACAGATAGGGAACTTATACAAAGCTATCTCCAATTTTCTTATTATTATTTCTAATTTCACGCTGTAACCTATATACAGTAGGGCCAAGGGAACCTAGTGTTAAGACAATCCGTTTTCCACTTGCTGAATTTTCGTGAAATTACGTGTTAAGTGGCAAAACTTTCTGCTAAGCGTGTTATCAGAGTGGAGAATTGAGAGTAATTAATTCCGTCTTGTGGGTATCGAACCCACAACAGTCACAATTACAGTCAGCCACTGTGCCACTGCGCCACGAATTAAATAATTTCCTGATTTAATATATTATTTTCTACAGATTTCGACGGGGAATGGAGTGTCTTAACACTAAGTTCCCTCTGCCTACCCTGCTGTGTGTGGCATATAGCGTGAAGCTGATTTATTTGTTTATTTATTTTATTTTCTACAGATGTTTACATATATTGAGACTAAGTCGAAAAAACGTTACTATTTACGCCACTAAAATTGACTAATATTGAAGTATTAGAATTAGTGAGGCCAAATACAAGTCGGTCAAATGAAGGGACTTGTGAATAATTTATAAACAGAGAATCTAAAGTAAATAAATTTCGTTACCGATACAAGGAAATCGAAACTGATATTATTTTTTGTCTAAGGGATGCTTTGAATAAACGGTTGACATCCCATGTAGTGTATCCCTTGTATTCAGACGGAACCTTGCCTTAAGAAACTCCGTTCTCCAGTTTCTGACAAATTTTATAGGCATTGCGTTCTGCCTTGTTACCAGAGCAAAGAAATGAAAATATTAATAAACTAGCGACCCGCCCGCGGCATCGCCCGCTTAAACTACATTATTATTGATTTAATAAACAGAATTGACGCACAACTATAATTACTTCTAATAAGATTTTTATTATTTTAATTGATAATATCCTAATATGTTCTTTTTGTACTGTATCATAATTTCTATAAGAATTTTTGATTGTTTTGAATTAAAAAATACGACCAATGTTGATATTTGATATTTATAAAATATACATAAAGCGAATTATTTATTCTACGTATATATTTTTGTAACATTACGTTTATTTTACCTTTGTTATATACGTCTCATCATAAATTTAAAACTCTGATAAATGTGCTGATGTCAGTGAATAATTTAATTTACTGCTTCAGAAATAGCCTTAAATGTTAAATTATTGATTTGGATAATGATTCATAATATTTTTTGTAAAATCAGTTATTTTATGATTGCTAATATGCAATCATTACAGTCCTCCTGTACACTTTTTAAATTAGTTACATATAGGTATTATTGGCTAAATATACAATTGGTAAATATGTAGTTATTAGATTGTACACGCAGAAAGGATGTTTTTAGGATTTTTATAGATTTACTTCAAACGAACGAACGAACGAACCAAAAAATCTATGTATTTATGTGATATTTCTTTCAAGATCGTTCTTTATCTCTATGATGAATTAATGACGAATTAAACTTAACTTTTATGATTTATGAAAGTAATCTCCACTAACAATTCAATTTTGTTTACTTTATGGTATAAAACATTGTATAATAGTGCTTCAAAAATATATATTTTTATCAACAGTCATATAACCAATACGTTTCGAATGTCACTCTTTAGCCAGGAATCTTACCAGCGCGATTGCTATATAACATTCGCAGGCAAACTAATGCCTTGAGTTCGTTCATTCATATTTACATTATATATAGAGATAATAATTCATTCCTCTAAGTAAGAATAGAACCCACAACCGTTGCGTTTATAATCATATGCTTGTGCCACTACACAACGACGGCCAGGAATAATAGCTTGTTTTTAAAAATATTATAATTTTTTTACAGAATACAAGAATACAGAATGTATGACTCATCACTTATCTTTAAGTTATTCTACATCATAAAATATGGGAGTAACGAGACGAAGAAATTGGTAATCGCTAAAATATCTCCATAAATAAAACAATTTTATTAATTTATTATTTTATTGTACAGTCAATGATATAACAGGTGTTATTTCTTAAGCAGGTCCATGAACGCCTTGGAGGTCTGAAAAAAAATATAAAATTAAAAAAGTAAATAAAAATATTTATCATAGCTATACAGGTCTACAGGTCACTCGTGGGCAGTGGCACAGTCTGACTGTAAATACGATAGATTCTGGGTGGAATAAATTTAGACTGTTAAAAATATTATATTTATACACGTGTTTCTTGTTTTTTTTTAGAATTCACCCCCAAGGGTACAAATAAGCGGGCAAAGCCGCGCGCGCCCACTAGTATTTAATATTTTCATTTCTTTGCTCTGGTGTCGAGGCAAAGCGTGGCGTTGAGTTCCGCCACTCAACACACAATACAAACTAAAAATAATAATTATTATCTGCATTATAAACATATTTTATACTCACATCCACACACGTAGCGAATAAAGCTTTTGGAATATCGGACGCTGCTTTAAGCAAATCTCCAAAGAACTGAAAAATATACAAGGGATGTAAGTAAAGTAATTAATTATTGCTATGCCCTTATATATACACAATAAATATTAAAATATTTTAAAGCTATGTCGCTTATAGGCAATCTTGTCATTTATTTTATATTGTATTTTATTACTGAAATTTTATATGATTCATGTATGACGTTAAAATTTTAGGTAATTTTATTATAAAGAAGTGGCTGTCTGTCTTTATTTCAAAGTAATGCGCTAAAATCCAATTGGAGCAATCTTTATCTTTCAGTAAATCTCCGTTCTGTATAAATAGATTTACAATATCGAAAATGAGTTGAACTTGAAGAAGTTATTGTTTTTATCTGGCAAATTTCACAGACGCTGGTTGTGTGTTCGATTCCCAATTAGGGGAACTTACTAACGTAACGTAAAGTTCCCACAATGTCGACAGTGAGTTGAAGTAGAAGAAATTATTGTTCTTATATCACAAATTTCCCAGACGTTGTGTATTCGATTCCCACTTGGGGAACGTACTACTTTCATTTCACCGCAAGATAAGAAACAGGGCGGCACTGAGTTTCGCTTTTAACACGCGACGCTTCTGGAATACTGATCTGAATGACTGATCACTGCAGACTACCCCGCTTTATGCGGGATAAAGCGAGAAGACAAAATATACCTAAACTTACATTGGCGTGAGGAACAGCTGGGAGCTTAGGAGTAGAATCCGGTACAGCTGTGGGCTTAGGAGCAGAATCCGGTTTCGCAACTGACTTTTCAGTGGTCGTTGCGTTTTTGTCATCGCACAAAACCAACACAGCTAACATTACGGTGACAAGTAAACATAGCAAATAGCGAGCCATGTTTCTTTAGCTTCGAACTACGAAAATACATGACTATATCTTTCTTATATACAGAAATCTTGATAGCCGTAACCGCCGTATTGTATTTTCTGTATAATGTTATGACGCATATTTTGGTTTTGGTTGCTGAAAATATAAATATTTCGTTTCAAGCACACTTCAATGGGATTATAATGAAATACAAATAAATATGTTAAGTGACAATTAACTTATTTGTTAATATATTTATTTACATTTAAAATATCTTTTTGTCTTACATTATTATAGGTCTGTCACACGACTCGACGTTCTATCAAATAAATTAGTTTCACGCTGTATACCGCACACAGCAGGGTAGGCACAGGGAACCTAGTGTTTAGACACTCCGTTTCCCATTTTCCGCCGAGTTCTGGAGGCATTGCGTGTTGAGTGGCGGAACTCAACGCGGCGCATTGCCTCGACACCAGAGCGAAGAAATGAAAATATAAATTTAAGTAAATATTTAATCTCCTCGGGTAGGGATCGAACCCACAACTAGTCGGTTTTACAGTCACACTTTGTGCCCCTGCGCCACGACTAGCCTCAAATAAATATTCTTTTTCATATAATATTTAAAAAGCCTAGATAAGTAATCTGTAAACCAAAGGAGATTGAAACAATTGCATACATTCTTGAGCCAAGAATATAAAAAGATTTTACGCAGCACAAACTTAACACCAGGTTCCCTCTGCCTCCCCTGCTGTGTGCGGGATACACGTGAAGTGAAAAATGAACGATTGTGTCATTATTACTCGTATATTATATTTATTAAGGTTAATTGTCGTAATATAAATGTTTAAGTTTTAAAATATTCCCAAACAATACATATTGTAAAATGAGATGTTAATGTATTTTCTTTTGGTTGTCAATATTAAAACAAATATAACAATAATTCTTTGTTGAATGAACCAAAAAATTAAGTTGTAAAAAGGACAACAAGAAGGTCTATAGTAACTAAAAACATTTCGGGTCAACGTGTAAATACTTCACAGTCTAATTAAGATTGGCAGTTTTGTTTCAACATTTTTCGCTCCTCATGTATATTTTACCGAGGTTAAGTATAGTCGAACATATACTTATGTTATCTTGAGCTTGTGGAATCATGATTAGTATACACTGTACTCCTTACATGAAGGTTACATTTGTGTAAGACTGCTAGTTTTTATAATATTAGAGATGGCCCCTTTTAAAAGATCTTATCTTATGAAAGAGGCCATCACTAGAATGCAAGATGAAGACTATATTAAATGTTTATTATACACCCACATAGAACCGAGTATTTACCAGGACAAAAGTATCTACTATCTGACTTTCTGTGAGGAAAATCTTCCTTGTTGTCTGGAAAACTAATTTCTTTAAAAGGATGCAGATGCGAGGAACTTGTGTGGCCTTGTACTTTTGTAAACTATGTAAATTTTATATTCTAACTTATACCAGTATTCTCTTCAAAAATTTTAAGAGGAAATTTTTTAAAGTTTGTTTTAAAATAATGTATCTTTAATATATATGAGGAGGGATTAAAAAGTCTTAATAACAGTTTGTCTTTTCCCGGCCCTTGTGCGGGAAAAAAGCGTGAAGGTGTATTATATAAAAAAATATTTTGCTTAAAAAGAATTCCTTATTACATTACATTAAAACTATTAAAACTATTTTATATTCAAATATACTCTGATTACACTATTGAACGTAATAAGCGTCTTTGAGAAATAATATTTTTGAAAGTGTGCCAGAATATAGGTAAACGTTGATACTAAAACTTGGAAAGCTGACAAGACCTTTCTAACTTAGAATGCATTTGCACCTAGAATCAGCAAATCTGTGCGAATCTAGATCCTTCAATATTATTTTTCATAAGCTCACTGCTTAATATACTTCTTAGACAAAAACTATAGGCACACTCAAAAAAATAAATATTAGACTGCATAGTAACCACAATAGTTAATAATAAGGAGTAAATTTATTGAATTTGTCTGTAATATAACAAAACAGTTAAATAAGTGTGTCTGTATGTTTAATATTTTTGCGAAAAAATCATTTAAGGGGATGAAAAAATATTAAGAAGAATAATAATAAATATATTATTAATAATAAAAAAATATTAATAAGAAGATAAAGACAAATCTATCGTTTTTCTTCAGTTTGTTCGTATATGCACATCTATTGGGCAGATTTGTACAAGTACCTACAGCACGAATTTAAATGAAATTTTTTTGATGCATCGCTTTTATGGCTGGAACCTATCCAGGTAAAAAAGCGATCTTGGCTAAAATTCTAGGCTATGATAGATAGTAGTTTAACTGAACTAAAACAACAATAAAATGCAGCATTACTAAAACTGGTCGCGGATGGGTGGGGTCTGGAATACCTGATAAAGAGTCGTAGTCCTGTTAATATTTAAGAAACAGTGAAATGTCGTCTTAGAAAAAGTTATTTTTCGTTGTAGTTATTTCTCATTGGCAAATAAAAACTAACGGCCTGGAACATCTGACAAAAGATCATATTAGACCAAATAAGGTTTAAGAAATAAAGAAATTACATATTAGCAAAAAAAAATAATTAAGTAGACAGTACTGGTTGACAAATAAAAATTATTGAAAATGAAGGTTGTCGTGGTGCAGGGACAGCGTTTGTAAACAAATCTTTGGGGGATGCGGTCATGATTTACCTTCAGGGGAATAATTATATTTAAATTGGTTACTTTCCCAGATCCGGCGAGACGTCAGTTCCGCCACTCAAACACGTGTCTAAGTCTTGGCTCTAAGTTTCCATGATAACCTGTAGTACATGGAAGTAGTATGGAAATTAAAATAAACTCAAGGAAAATGAACTTGCAGACAGTCTCTAGTAAAAAGTTAATTCATAGTAATACATTTAATATTACGCTTAATTAATTAATAGTAATGCACACAGAGAAAGCCTAGTTTTGAACCCTCCATTCTCCACTTTCCGCCTAGTTTTTCTTCTGACCGGAGCGAGGAAATAAGAATAAATCATGTTTCCAATTGGGAATTGACCCCACAACCACGACGTTACATTCAGACGCTGTACCGCTGTAGAATAATTTGGGATCGTATTTTCTCGTATCTTTTGTATTTAGAGGGTACATAAAATATATGCTGCGTTTCAGGTTCCATATGTTTTTTTTTAATATTGCGAATCTTTTTAAGAAATATTTTAAAATATTTCAATATTTATAAAAACGGGAATAGTTTATAAATTATATTTATACTAGTTTTATATTTTGCACTGTACCAGTAAAGTTTATCGACGCATTTAAGAGCATAACACAATTTGTGCTGTCGGGTCCAGGGCGCTCGGAGAAGTCTACGTCTTATCCCTTCACGTAGAAAATTAAATGTCTCACGGCAACATCCGCGACTCGGTGTCGGTTTTTGGCAGTTGATCTATTGTCTACCCACCGGTGACTACTGTTCGGTGAACACAATAATTATTTTCTTGAAAATATAATCTACTTTTTTGTTCTTTTTTTTTGTAATTATAAGAATTTTTCTAACAATTATATAAATCACTTGATTTTACCTATTTGTTTATTTTACATTTGGTTACTGCCTTTCTTGGTTGGTGATCTTGCATGGTTTTTGATGTATTTTTATCTATGGTTAAATACCGATCTTCTCCAATCATTATTTTCGTTAGTAGATGCCTAAACAATGCGATAGAGTGTGGATAAGAAATTGGTGACCAATGAACATTTATTTTTTAACTTCACCCCGGAAGAGGCAACCTAGGAACCTAAGTTAAGGAACCTGTTAACATACTCCATTTCCATTAAGACACTTTACTCATTTACCGAAAATTCTAGAGGCATTGAGTGTTGTGTGGCGGAACTCAACGCCACGCTTCGCCTCGACACCAGAGCGAAGAAATGAGAATATTAAAAAGCACATTTATTTTGACAATTTTTTAGTAGATTTTACTAGATTTCCCCCGTCAAAAAGATTCTTTAAGTTCATTTTACTTTTGCCATATCTATGTATAAATATGGGATATTATGACAAAAATACGTTGATATAAATATATATATATTTATGTTAGGTAATGACTTTGAATCAAGCAGCACAGAGATATAAATACTGATTAATTGTAAATTAATTAGTTTGGCGAAGTGCCACTTAAAGCTTTCGTCAGAATAATGAAAAGGTATGTTATTTTAAGTTGGCCATTGTGATAGAGAGAACGCTAGTAGATGAGACGATGTTTTGAGTAAAAGTTATTATTATCTTCTAAATTTAAATTGAATATTTACTTAAATTTATATTTCCATTTCTTCGTTCTGGTGTCGAGGCAAAGCGCGGCGTTGAGATCTGCCACTCAACACGCAATGCCTCCAGAATTCGGCAGAAAGTGGGGAACGGAGTGTCTTAACACTAAGTTCCCTCTGATTACCTTGCTGTGTGCGAGATGCAGCGTGAAGCTGATTTATTTTATTTATTTATAGTCACAATTCAGGGTTCTCCTGCATAATGCGGTAGAAAAAGAGAATCCAGTGTCAAGACAATCTGTTCCTGCACTTTCCGATAGAATTTCTTGCTAAAAAAAAATATTACCTGAAAATCGAAATCACAACTATCGCGCTTATAATTGAACGGTGTCTCGCTGAGCCTCGATGGCCTCTTTTATTTTAAACTCATTTATAAATAACGACTTTTCCTTATTATAACATTCGCAATAAATAAAAAAATATATATGTAGGTTAAGAAAACGTACCATAAAGAGCATATGGTGAAATCTATGAAAGAAATATAACAAAAAAAAATACGGATCTCTATTAAAGTAGAGTTTCCTTTATTTGGTTTCACTGCTCAAGTCCCGCTCGGGTTATGATGCACTGCGCAGCCTGTGTTTGCATAAAAGCGTGCATTAACCGCCGCTTCGGCAAATAAAAATCAATAGCTGCTGCCTCTGTACATACTATTATCAAGTTAACGGCTCCATTGTGTGAGATATTTAGATTTTATCTATTTAATTAAGTATTTCAGTCAAGTATTCATATTAAATATGGTTTAATAAACGCTTAATTAAGCTGTTATGTCGTTTCTGATATTTATTAATGGGTTAAAATTTCGATATGTATGAATATTTTCAAGGAAATACTAACTTCGTCTGTTAGAAAAGGCAAAGCAATATAAGAGATAACAACTTTTTTACAATGAAAAAGAAAAAATATGAAATATATGATATCAATCATTGAATGAATAGTTTTCAAGAGAAAATCATTGGTCATTACAATTATCACATATATTACTTAAGTTTAGCAATTATAGTTAAAAAAATATGATAAATTCATAGTTGACGATCTCCTTATTCCACAACCAGACCTAAGTGTTTCACATACTCCCCGTATGTGAAACACTTAGATCTGGTTGTCTAATTACAGTAACCACAAATGTCGCTAGTAAATAAAAGGTTATAAATGATATTTCTAAACATTTTTAAAGTGTTATTCCACACTTTAAAAATGTTTAGAAATATCATTTAGTTCCCGGGTTCGAGTCCCGCTGCGTTCAAATTTTTATACGTTTTCTAAATAAGTATTCTAAATAAGTATGTTATAAATGATTCTAGTAACTGTAGTCCAGTTGAGCACTGCTTGCAACGAAAAATAATACTAATCTACTTTATGAGGACTATAAATATCCATTAGTCTACTTTTAGGATTTTCCACAAATGTGAATAAATATCAAAGTAAACAAGACTCAATATAACTGAATATTAAAGAACAGTTTTTGTGACAATAATATTAAAAATCTAAACAGAATATTTAAAAATATATACTTATCTAGACGAGATCTGTTGCATAAAAATATATTTTTTTAAAAACTCCTAAGTGATATTTTGTTTAGAGGTCAGGTCGTGGCGCAGTGGGATGCAAGAGTGTGACGATAAGCACGACAGGTTGTGGGTTCGATTCCCACTCGATGAAATTGAATATTTAATATTATTATTTCTTCGCTCTGGTGTTGAGGCAAAGCTCGTCGTTGAGTTACGACACTCAATACACAATGCTTCCACAATTCGACGTGGGAAGGGGAGTGTCTTAACACTAGGTTCCGTCTGCCTACCCTGCTGTGTGCGGGATACAGCGTGAAGCTGACTTTTTTTTTTAAATTATGTATTGTCGGCCTTTACGCGTCAAAAAGCCAAAACCAAACAAATATATCGTATTCGGTTGAAAAGTGATTCTCAAGAGCAATCAAATATGGTAGTAATAAGACACCATCTGGAACGTAGAAGATCCACGATGGTGCCGGTACATCTGCAGCACGCACGCAACACAGGATGTTTAAAAATATGCAAGTAGATGATGAAATCACTTCTACATCGACAGCGAACTGAATAGGCATAAGTTGTGATTGTGAAGAAACATTGGACAGCAGCTAGTGTACCTTTCTGTACGATGTTTGTTAACAACCCATTTGGACATAAGTGTAATATGTGTCTATGGTTTCTATGCCAACGACAGATAAACAAAAAATAAATTTATAATAGTGTTCCTAATTAGCACTACGTTAACCTTATTATCGTCAATAATGCACAAAGCTTGGGCGTGCATTGGCGAATCATCAACTGATCTGAATATTTGGCAATTAGCGAAACTAGGATGAAAATATCCATGTCAGTGAATGTGCCTGGCTTTGATCTGATCATATTGTAATACCGCTAAGAACAGACAAATTGCAATTACATCAGTAGCGGTATGGTAAAGCCGGTGAAGCCATATATCGCAACATCAATAGCTTCCTTGATTTTAATAAACTTAACATTGACGTGGGAATTGATGCCGGAAATTTATTTGAAAATGAAAGACGCAAATGATATATGTCTAGAAAATATAAAGTCAAATACATCTTCAAATTCGTAGTCGGATGTATGTATATCCACCCGGACACAGCATTAGCAGAAATTAAACTCTTTATTTAACGTGAATTCTTAAAATATTTCAAGAACACTGCTAAAATTATACCCGATATCAAGCCTGATCTTACTAGCTACATCAGCTATGACAGTTGCAGACCTTATTGTCGATGTCTTACAAAACTGCTGCTGTTCATACTCAGCGAATTCAATTTGTTTTATATTGAAAGTCCTCCAACAACTTAGGTATAATATCTCGATGTCTCTTGTATGCCTTTTGTGTCATACTCAAATTCAAAATATTCTTTATTTGAGCGGCCCGGCGTTGAGTTCTGCCACTCAACACTCAATGCCTCCAGAATTCGGCAGAAAGTGGGGAACGGAATGTCTAAACACTAGGTTCCCTCTGCCTACCCTGCAGTGTGCGGGATATAGCGTGAAGCTGATTTGATTTTGATTTTTTATTATAAGCACTTTCGAATAAACATATAAACAAAAACCTATCACCGGTTCCGAAGGCAGTTCTGCTGAGAAGAGCTGCCTGGCAGTACTTTTCGTATCTCTGATCTATAACTAATAAAGTTATATTGTACAAATATTTTCTTGTATTGTATAAAAATATTGCCTTGCTTTTAATCCTAAATATATAAATATCATCAGTTACATAAACATATTTACGTACCACAAACAGCCGTGTCCGTGCCACAACCATACCCAAGATTTTTCCTTGCTTTCATCCTAAATACAGAAATAAAAATATGTTATTTATAAAATATCACCAGTTACATAAACGTATTCACGTACAACAAACGGCCGTGTCCATGAAAAAGCAACACCCAAGTTTTTTATTAATCTATCGTTTTCTATAGATACCCAGTGATAAAGAAAGAAAACTACTAAATTAGAATAATAATATAATTTATGTTTTCTTATTACTGAATAAAACTTTCAAAATCCTTGTTGTTTATCTAAAATTTGCGCAATAAAAGCAAAAGCCTGAAATTAGTTGTGTAAATTTATAGAATGCCTCTTTGGATGTATTCCAAATAGCATTTCTCTCGGCGATCTTTAGTGTCTACCTCGTTTTCTACCATTATATACTTAATACAATATCAAGAATAAGTGTAAATAATAGTTTCATATAGTTATTTAACTAAAAGTTTTCAGGTTAATAAGTAACTTTAATTTTTGTATATAATTAATATAAACTTTACTATAAGGATAAGAATTCAGTATTCTTTCAGTTATTTTTACGGATGCACTCAATAACGGTAGAGCCACACTTTATCATGCTCACTGAGCTATGGAGGTGAGCTAAAGCGTCCCCGTTGAAACAACTGCTTTGTATCAACACTGTTGATATTTATTATACTGCAGCAAGAGGCAACTTTTATTTATTTTGTTAAGCGTTTCGCTTTTTTTAAATAAATAGATAAAATATACACATGCATATCATAATATAGAGTTCATTTAAATTATAATACAGGGATACAGCGTGAAGCTAAAAAGGGCTTCACGCTGTATCCCCTATGTAGCAGGGTAGGCAGAGGGCCGCCCACTTTCCGCCGAATTCTGGAGGCATTGCGTTTTGAGTGGCGGAGCTCAACGCCAAATTTCGCTTATCTTTCCTTTCGTTTCATTTCTACGTTGTATTTTTCTATATTTTCATTTCTTCGCTTAGGTGTCGTGGCAAATCTGGGAAGAAATGTAAATATTAGTATTTTATTGCCTCGATTGGATTCAATTGGGAATTGCGGCGTATCGCAGTTACACGCTTGTGTGCCACGACTAGCTTCAGCAATATTTAATTTTTTTGAGAGTTAACCTACTGTTTGTCTTAACGGAGTATCTCCGTTCCCCGCTTTCCACCGAATTTCGGGGGCATTGTGTTGAGTAGCGGAACTCAACGCCGCACTTTGTATCGACATCAGAGCGAAGAAATGAAAATATAAATTTTAATAAATATTTCATTTCGACGAGTGGGGATCGAACTCGTAACAAGTCGATTTTTCAGTCACACAATTGTGGCACTGCGCCTCGACTCCCTCATTTAAAAAATAATATAACGAAAAACTTTTTCTATTAAATTATGTAAGCATCAATGAATACTTTTAGAAGTTTTCTTGTATAATTTAAAAGCATATTTTCTGTAAAAGATTGTAGAATTCCGATAGCAATCACGCATCTTTAGAGCTCGAGTATTTAGTACAGGAAATTGAGCTTCTACGAACAGCGGAAAACTGTTAAGTATCTGTTCTTATCTGTCTTTGTACTTCAATAATACGTAAAGATACGTTGTATCTTTGTACTTTCAATAATAAAATGTAATAAAGAATCTTATTAACTTTACAAATGTTAAAGTTTCTTTCTTGATCTTTTTTCTCTAAGTTTTCTTTAAGTTCTCAATTGTTGATAGATAACTTTAACTTGATATCAAGTTAAAATTATAATTTTTATATAGCCTTAAAAACAAATTGTATATGGATAAAATGTTTTATAAAAAAATAAAAGATTAAAGATTGTATAAGAAAATATTAAAGTCAGTACAATAAACTGAAGTAAAAAGTTAATTTAAAAATTTTGCAAACGAATTGAAAACAGCAGGAAATCCATTATTCAATGTTTAAATCAATAATAAAATAATTTTCGTAGAGTGAGTGCTACTTGAAACTGAATATAGCTATTGATACGAACTGACGGGCAATTTACTGCTAGTAAAAGAGAAATTCCAGTACGGTACTATTACGACGTGTACTGGCAAAAGTGTTATATTTTTAGTTTTACATAGTTAAAATGTTTTGTTTACCGCTAACTTATTTTCGTTTATTCATACCTGGGCAATTCTCTGATTGTAGTGTATTCAGAACCAGGCAAAGCGTAGCGTTAAATTCCGCAATGCCTCTAGAATTTGGTGAAAAGTGGGGAATGGATGTGTTTTAACACTAGGTTCCCTGCTGTGTGTGGGATACAGCATGCATTTGGTGAAAAGTGGGGAACGGATGTGTTTTAACATTAGGCTCCCTGCTGTGTGCGGGATACAGCCGATTGTGAGGTGTTACAGGTTTTCCAATTGTAATACCTTATAATGCCTTAAAATGTTTTTATATTATACACAACACTTTTATATCTCCTATAATAAAACATGTTCTTAAATGTATGTTAACTTAGAATTTTATAAAATTATTGATTTCTTTTAAATATTTACAATATTCAATTTGTCCTTAATTTATATTATTGTAGGTATCATAATCAATTATTTTCTATAATTTAGTAAGCTGTGTGACAGATCCTGATTTCTCAAAAAATTGCAACAAAAGTTTGAATCTAACTCAGAGTTCCATCATTAATTTCGATACTAGCAATACTGATGGCTGTTCTGTTTGAGATTTTATTATGGAATAGATAATAGACGAATAACATGTTCTTATTGTAAAATCTTAAAGAGATATTTTCAACCCTGGTGCTGGTCGTCTGCTTAGAATTTATTACGACCAATTACCGACAGTCCTTATGTAAAAAAAACCGGATAAGGCGATGTGGCAAGCGTGTCGATAACGCGCAGCCATGGTTCCGTACTAATTTTATGGTTGTAGGTCAAATAGAACGTGACGTATAAAAGTTTAGAAACTTAAATTTTCGGGCGTCGTTTTTTTCATATGTAATTTTGTATGCAATGTAAATTTGTAATAATTAATTATAATTATAAGTTCATTTTCATCAAATCATTTTTTTCTGTCGTACGCATAAATGTAGATTTTTCTATGATGTACCCATAAATCTTAATTATTTCCTTTGTTTGTAATTTTGTGATTGTTCTGACTTCTCGTTAAATTTTATAATTTAACAATCAAATCAAAACTTATAGGGCACTACCCTACAGATTTCGATTACATGGCGAATTTCTTACAAAGTGCAGCAAATACAATACATAAGCGCTCGTATCTTGTAATTGCGTTGACTTAAATTTTTATGTTCCAAGGGCCCTGTGAATTTGATATTAATTTTAGCTTGATATTATATGATTTTTAGACAAAATGTCTCTACAGCCAGTTAGAAATGCAGGCCGACGGGTAACAAAGAAATCCTATAAGGGTTCGATCTTTCTCTTTTGATGTACGGAACCCTAAAAATGGCAAAGACGGATATGTCTATAAATTTAACATTAATATTATTTCTCCACTGTATACAGAAAAAAAAGTGAGTATAAGTAATCCTTTCATAAAAACCTGTGTAAAACACGTTGTGAGGTTGAGGACAAGCAGCGGTCATTCCATTAACGACACACGTGTTGCTATTTACACGCAAACCTCATTATCGCGCCTTCATCGGTAAGCTTTTATGTTTTGTATGAAAAGAAAACCTTACACGTTCTTATGTTCAATGATTGGAATAAAATTTGTAAGCAATAAAAGTTTTCATAAAATACTACTGCCATTGGTACACCATAGGCTCGAAAGTGTGAAAGTCAGCATCATGTTCTTTCTCGTTTACAACAGAGAAGGCAGAGGGAACCTAGTGTTAAGACACTATGTTCTCCACTTTACAAGATATTACGTCGCTTTGTGAGGGCCCATCGAGTGGAATGCGGGTCTGTCTCTGACTATTAAAAAAAGGGCCGTCCATTAGTATCATACAACAGTTCTGTAGCTAGCCCATAAACTCCATTTAATAGTCCCGGTTTAAATTTCCGCATTTTTTATAGTTCCTACGCATTAACCTGCGATCATTACTGATCTCGGCTAATGTGTCACAGTAAAACATTTATATATTCTCTAAGGGGTCTTTTGGGAACTGTGTCAGTTTTTATTGAACCCGAGATACACAGGAAAAGAGAAACATAGATATATAATAATATGGAAACATAATCTCTATATATAATAATCTCTATATATAATAAGACAGTAAAAATATTTTGTCTGTACATTATGTAATTTTGACTGAAATGGACAGAGGGACACTTAAAAAGAATAATAGAAAGCAAAAAGATTTTTTTTGAATTTCTGGTCTGTCTGTCTGTCGACATATTTTTGTCCGCATTTTTCTCTGAAAGTACTGAACCGATTAACTTGGAAATTTCACCAATTGCTTTGTTTTAACTCAACTTAACTACTAAAGTTTGGTTCATCAAAATCGGTTCACTAAAAAAAAGTTATCGTCATTTGAAAGAAGTCGTAATTAATTCAACACAGAGATAAAGAAATCATTCTTGAAAGAAATATCAAGTAAATACAAAGATTTTTTGGTTGGTTCGTTCATATAATATATGTAACTAATTTAAAAACTGTGCAGGAGTTAATATGCAATTATTACAGTTATTTTACAAAGAATATT
>DWQW01000266.1:0-63981 GCA_018249695.1 Heliconius erato demophoon | reverse complement strand
TACTGCAGTAGCTACCAATAGACCTGTGATTAGAATTTATAGCTTTGCAATACTTAGTTACCATATTTCTTATGTTGATAATATTGTTACGTTATCATAGGGTTTCCACGCGGACGTAGTCGCGGGCCGCCTCTAGTATCTTATAATTTTACATTGTTCAAAGCATTATTTATATGCTAAGGATGACGATGAAGGAGGAATATATAGAAACAATTAAAAATTCATTTGAATGATTTTCCAAAATATTTTAAAATTATTCCACTATTTTAATATTTTTGGAAAATATAATCTATTAATATTTATAAATAATGATCGACATCATTCTTAGAGACCGAGGTAAAAAGGGAAAGTAAGCATAATTTCTGCATTTTCTCAATTAAGAAGAAGATATTTAGAAAGGGAAGGAAAGATTAATAGAAGGAATTAATCGCTGTGGTAATAGCAAAAATGTCTTGATGGAAACGCAGTGTCTTAACCCTAATTTCCCAGGTTCCCTCTGATTCCCTGCTATGTGCGAGATATAGCATGAGGCGATAACTTTTTTTCAATTCTCTAAATCTACAATTGTCTTACCTTTGGTTTTTAGACGATATTCCAGCACTTATGGCGTCTTCATCAGTAAAATGTGGTAGGAACTTGGGCGGCGGCCGAGGTCGATAGTTAGGATTAATTTCAGGTAAAGATGTTATCTCTAACATTGGCAACGGCGCTAGTTTAGCTGTGGGCGCTAGTAATGAAGCAGGACTTAACTGTAATTAGAATGAATAAAATAAATTATTAAAAAAACACGCTTTAAAGTACTTATTTAGAAAACGTATAAAAATTTGAACATAGCGGGACTCGAATTTTTGAATTTTTTTTTAAAGTATTTTATTAGTTATGGTATTTGAGAATATTTTATTCAATGAAAGTTTAGTATTATCATAAGATTTAAACGGAAATAATGGCAGGATAAGTTAAGACACTTCTTTGTCCACTTTAAGCCTAATTTTTTATAACATTGTGTATTTAATAGCAGAACAAAATATCTTTAATTCTTTTCCAGAATGAGGAAATAAAATTTTCCTCGAATGGGGAACGAACCCACAACCGTCATGCTTACATGTGGCGCTACGCCATGACGGCCGCAAATTTAAACATGTATGTAAATATCCAAGCTAAATGGATGGCAAAATTAGGTCGAAGTATTGTGAAGCATCTAGTACAAGACTATCTTAGACTGATTAAATTTTAAAAATATAAAGAGGGCATCCACGAGAAGTTAGAGTTTTTAAAATAAACAGGTTACCACTTGCCCTAACTCAAACAGTGAAAGTGGTACATGACCACGGCTGTAAATTAAATTTCAAGTTAAAATATTTTCTGTTTTCTGTTTCATACTCTTTAGGATGTGATTGTCAGTTTTCGGGTTTTAATTTATGAAATTAAATTTTTATTTAAATTATTTTGCGGCTTTACTTTTAAAACAAAAAACAAAAAATGTAGAACTGTTCTGTAAATATTTACAGAACAGTTCTACATTTTTTGTTTTTTGACATAATTTCCAATTTCCGGATGCATGTAAGCAAAGTGGAAAGCAAAATGAAATGAAAATTTGAAATGTGCTAATTCAGACCTTTCATTTGACACCAAACATTATATAATTAAAAAATTTTAGATTACAATTTTTCAATTTCATATGACGTCACATAGCCGTAAAAGTAGTTAAACAATTACTTACATCATCATTTGGTGACATAGTGCTATCTTTTGATAGAGGTTTCTTCTTAGGTTTTGCTGGACTGATCATACCTAGTGCTTCTGCAAAACTGGCACCTGTAATTTATATTTTCATTCGTTTTTCACAATCTTTTCTAATAATATAAAGCTGAAGAGAGAGAGAGAGTTTAGGTTGACCACACTAATCTCAGGGATAATTAGTTTGAATTTAAAAACTAATTTAGTGTTGTTTATGTCATATGGCTGTCATTTGGCCAAATTATATCATGTTAAAATAATCATAAAAGCAGCAATAAACTGTGAAAACTGAAATACCCACATTTATACAAATGTTGTGTTATTTTAACATCAAATATATAATATCTCAAGGATCAGTTGTGGCGCAGGGGCTCAAGCGTGATACTGTAGACGCTATAGATTGTGGGTTCGATTTCCACTCGCGGGAATTCTTATAAGAGAAGGCGCGGCGCTATTCCACACGCAATGTTTGACAAATTGAGTGGAATAGGCAACTAAGTATCTTAACACTAGGTTCCCTTTGCCCATCTTGCTATAGGCAGGATACACTGTGTAAAGCTAAAATAATAAAAGTAGACTAACCCGAACCACAGTCAATGCCATCATCACTATCTTCACTGTGTTTCTTCTTTGGTTCCTCGGTCTTAGACTTACTACTAGAACTTGATTTATGTTTACTTTTCTTACTACTTTTGTCATTATCACTATCTGACTTTCTTTTATCATGTTTTATTTCGTTATCTTTTGACGAATGTTTCCTTTCACTTTTACTGTAATCTTTTTCTCTGGAGGAACTTTTGTCTTTTGATTTTTCTTTACTAGATGAACTATGCTTATCTTTACTGCTACTACTACTACTACTACTAGTTTCTTTTGACTTGTGTTTCTCACTATTTTCTTTTTCTGATGAATGTTTGTGTTTATCTTTATCTAATTTGTTTGAACTCTTTTCTGCACTAGAACTTTGGTGTGAATAAGTTGAACTTTTTTCTGACTGACTCTTATGTTTTTCAGCACTACTTGGTTTGTATTTGTCCATATGACTACTAGATTTATGTTTATCAGCACTACTGCTGGATTTATGTTTTTCAGTACTACTACTATTCGATTTTTGTCTGTCTACACTTTCACTAGATCTATGCTTATGTGAGCTAGACTTATGTTTGTCTGTATGTTTGCTCGATTCCTTCCTATCTTCTGACCTATGTTCTTTCTCTCTCTTTTCTTGACTCCTCTCATGCTCTTTGGAACTTCTATGTGTGTGGGACTGACGTGATTTATCTTTTGATTTATCAGAGGAATGTCTTTCTTCTGAGTAGTCATTTTGTTTGTCTTTCGATGTTTTTGTATGACTTTCGTGCTTATATTTATCTTTACTACTAGTTGAATAACTTGTTGATCTATGATTTTCTACTTTCTCTTCTTTTCCTGGTTTTCGTTTTACATCTGGTTTCCTTTCTTCTTCAGAAGTAAATGAGTTTTCGCTTTCACTGCCACTTTGTGAGCTATCGTCGTTGCTTTCTTCACTTTCTATAGGCTCGGATTTTATTTTGGTTTCCATTTTTATCTTGTAGCCATTATCTTTTGCACTTGAGTATTTAGATTTTTTTGTATCAGGTTCCTCTTCCTGTAGAGTAAATAAAAATAATGTGAAATAAAATTTTTTTATAAGCACTTTCTTTGGGATCTCCTTAAACTCTGTATTTTTTTGTACTACTAAGTTTTTAAGCTTTCCTATAGATATGAAAAATAATTTATGAAATAGGAGGATAATAAAACATGAATGCTTAGGCCATAGGGGTGCAGGGCGACAGTGTAGTTGTAAGCATGATTCCCATTTGGGAGAATAAATTATATTTGATTCCTTCTAGCAAAGCAC
This sequence comes from Heliconius erato demophoon, assembly GCA_018249695.1. Classification (NCBI taxonomy): domain Eukaryota; kingdom Metazoa; phylum Arthropoda; class Insecta; order Lepidoptera; family Nymphalidae; genus Heliconius; species Heliconius erato. The sequence continues at coordinate 60,365 of DWQW01000266.1, read as the reverse complement.
TGTACTGTGTTTTGTCACTTAATGTGCAATTATGATTCCAGGTAGAAATTAGAGAATGGAGTGTCTTTATATGCCTCTACAGTGAATATTCTGTTATGAAGAATAATATGTGAAACTGAATACATAAACTTTGATATAAAATAAAAAGAAAGCATAGTTTAATTTGATAGATACCTAATTATACAAAATTCAAATATGATTTGAAATTAGTGTACATAAAAAAAAATCTGAAATGTTAATATTGTAGCTATTGTGGGGCAATGAGACCTCTGAATGTCAGTGGTTGTGGGTTCAATTTACATTTAAGATAATATATTTCTATTTTATTTCCTCACTCTGGCATGAAGATAAACCACAGCATTGAGTTCCATCGGTCAACACACAATGTTGCAAAAATTTGTATTTAAGTACATGATACATACAGCATGAAGCTATAAAAGGTTGTGTCTATTTTAATAAGCTTACCTCACTACTTTGATATTTTCTCTTATTGACATAATCTCCATTTGTATGTTTATGTGATTTATCTTCTTTCTCTGGGTTGTGTGACCTATCTGACTTCTCATGTCTATTATGTTTACTCTTAGACTCACTGGAGTAGTTGTCATAACTTTTCTCTCTTTCATTTTCATGTCCATTGTGGCTAGTAGCTAAGAATTAATGTTCAGGTTAAAAGGAATATCCTCTTGGCACAGCCGCACAGCATGTAATTGTTAACATGGTAGTCGTGCAGTAATTAATTATTGTCATTTCCTCACTGGTGGCAGACATAGTGGGTGTTGACTTTCACCACTCAATGCACAATTTCTTGGGTGGAATGTAGGGAATAGTGTGTCCTAAAACTAGGTTTACTCTGCCTACCTTGCAATATGCGGGATACAGTGTAAAGCTAAAAAAAAGTATATAAAAAAATAACTTTTATTATTCAATCTTATAATTATCATATACATATATGGCATGCACAAAACGAAATATATTTTAGTTAACTAGAATTTTGTTTTATGCTCACAATCATTATTATGATCTTCTTGGTCGCTTTCTTCAGCTGCTACCATCATTTTCCATTTGTAAACAAGGGCTCGGGCCGCTTGGCCCACATCTCCTGGTTCTTTTCGTAAGGCATTTACAGTTCGACCTACACCTGTCTCTTGTAAATGTTGGACTTTAACATCCAGGTTGTATAATTTGTCTATACATTTTAAAATCTGAAATTTGATAATAATAATGAAATAATAATTATTTATGACCAAAACTTTTAGTGTACGTGAGGATGATTTTCCTTTGTTATTGAGCTAAGTGAGCCTAATGAATCGTGCAAAGTATAATGGAAGATAAAGTTGACATAAGAAAAATGATGACACGAATTTTATTGTTTACAATAGGTATTTTCTATTGATACCAAATTATGTGCTATATCGTAATAAAAATATTTTAACATATTTTTTCTAAACTATTTTTTAATTTTTGTATGCAAATAACAAATATCTTATAAAGAAGTGATATATAGAAGTGATTTGTTGGAATATATTAGATATTTTTATGTAAAAATATTAATTAACGAGTTCTTGTCTTTGCTATAAGGTAACTAATATAAATTCTTTGTTAGCTTACAAGTAATAATCCTTTTTCAAATATATTTGTGGTGCAGATTTTATTATTAAATTACATATCAGAGGATTTTCGCAAACATCATTCAGCACATTAAACTTACCTTTTGTTCATCATTCCCATATTTTTCGATAGAATGTTGGTAATGTTTAACTAAATCCAAGACAGACGCCATACCACTACACTTAAAGTAGTATGTTGATTTTATGTGATCAGAAAATAAGTGCCAGCTGGTAAACGGGCACCATTTTTGTCACACACATGTATGTGACGTATAAAGTTACGAACCTATTGCTAAGAAACGTTTAAATATTGCTATTTGTATATGATCATTTAAAATAATTTTAATATTATATAATATAAAGTATATCTGTGATAAAATTATATCATAAAATAATAAGTATATTTTTATTAATATTGTAGTTAAAGTATTGTACCATTCTTATAATCAAAAATTGTCTGTCACGTAAATATTTTCCATTATGAAACATATTTTAAGCATCAATAGCAATATATTTTTTAAATATATCATATTTATTGTATTTAATTACTTCTTGAAATTACAAAATAATAATAATCTTTCAAATTAATGTCACAGATTACTTAGTAAAAGTGGTAGTCTATGGAAGTAAGGTTTAGGTTAAGGTAAGGTTTTAAAGATAGTTAATTAAATATAATGAAAAAAAATATTTTATTTTATGGTTAAATTAATTAAATGTAAAAATGTACATTGCAATAACTAAAAAATAATTAATAAGTTTTGTAGTCACTCACACACATAGCTCTCTCAAATCAAACTTATATATAAATATTTATTTTAAATATATTTTGAGAAAAATTCAATAGAATATAACGATTAATATTTTAACGTTTTCTAATTTGTAATCTTATAAAAAAATAAGGCAGCTTCATGCTACATTATTAAATAGGGAATAAATCGGAGCATATAAAAACACAAATAGCAATTAAATTTTAAAAAATTACCTAAACACTTTATTGCGCGGTATTTAAAAAAACCAGTGGCTAATATCTCAAAAACTGTTAAACTTTGGATAGTCTTATATATGAAAAAAATAGTTGGACATGACATAACATGACAGTTTATCTACTGACTATTTTTTATTTTGTTATAGCAATTCTGCGGTCTTAAATAAAAAGGGCACACACAATATATTGTAAATATCGAAAAAATAACATTTAAAATATTTTTTATATAGAATGTAGAAGACCATAGCAGTATATATTTTGATTTTTAATGTCTATAATAAATATTTTTTTCAACTTATCATAAGAAATAGAGTAAAAGCAGTAGTATTAAACATAAAAATATCAAATGAATCAAAACTTATTAATCTTATCGTCAAATTAGAAACTAACTGTAAATTACTATAGCAACAATATAATGAATCAATCAAGTAATTAAGTGAAAATCACAACTTAGAATTAAATTCTACTAAAAATGACACTTAATAGAAAGTCTCCCTAAAATAAAATTAAGTAATACAGCCAGGAATAAAAATCGTTCACATAAACAATAAGAAATATTATGTTGTTTTTAGGAACCATAATTAATTACAATACTGCCATTTTTATTGAAAAGGCACAACTAACAATTTTCACGAAATTGAGTTATAACATATATTCGGTATCATGAAAAAAGGCTTATCTGCCTAATTGTTTGTATATTTTTAATACCAAATAGAAATAGCACAAGTTTAAAAGGCACAGCGGTTCCAATTTAGGTGTTCAGTGCAGGAATAGGACACATGTGAGATATGATATTTTTTCGCTTTTAAAATTTTTATATGTTTTATTGAAAAGGCGTAATAAGCGCCATTTATATCTTTACTATCTATCTTCCGTCTTAATCTTGGCGGCGTGTTGGTCTCTATATGAACTTCAGCAAGACTAAGGTCGCGTGCTCTCAAAACTGAGTAGGCGCCAGGTGGTGTTTTTGGTAATTTCTGTATTTTGCCGCTATCGTCCGATAAGTAGCGGGACGTAGCCCCCTCCTTGTTTTTCCAGAACGCGGAAATAATCTCTCCCCATGTGTCAAACCCACAACTATCTCGCTGATTATTGTATGTTGAGTAGTCCAGTATTGTCCTTTTCGCAATCTGGCAGTCCCATGTCTCTTGTTAATAATATAAATATGTGTTCATGTTCACTTCTTTAATAATCGTTACTACTACAGGTTACATTCAGTTCGGAGCTAAATAGTCTGAAGATTATTTATTTACCCAAATCGAATGTGGTGTAAAAAGACTATATATTTTTGATTGATTTAAATACATTTGCTTATTTCATAGTAAACAGGTGACATTTTAGACGAAAGACTACCTATATTGACACAAATATGTAATGTAACGTTAACCCTTTACTACAACACTGTATATAACACTAATTTATTCACACAATTTAATTGACATAGTCTCCACGAATATCAAACGTGCTTTCTGTGGACATTCAATTAAATATTAATAATCTAACATTACACTGTTGTCATCTATATGAGTAATGCGACGGCCAATAGGTCAGGGTGGCACAGCCGCCAATTGCCTGCGACATCCGTGACCTTCCTTAACGATTTCTACAGCGTGTTCTTTATTTATCAACTGACACCGCTTCCACTCTCTGCAATTTCATACCCATACGCCTTTTAACTCTTTGAACTTCGACATCGTTTTTCCTAAATACTCTATAATTTTGCTGTTATTTAGATTTACGATACCATTCTTCACATAATAACATTGGGACTTTCGTGATTAGTTACATGATATGCCATAAAATATTATAGTTTCTAATGATGTAGTAGAAATGAACGTTCAGAGCTGATCAATGTGTGTAATATATTACCGGTTAAACATGACAAGGGCAGTTAAGTCAATAGATTATATGGAGTAACTTGCTAAGGGCTATATAGCCCACAAAGACTGGCGCCGTCTTCCTACGCATTGTATAGGTTTTCAAATATATATTCGTATATAAGTTTCTAGTAATGTTATTGGAGTAAATAATTGATTTCAGATTTCTTTATGTTCGTGTATTGTTATATGTTATCACGGCAAGTTTATTGTTAGTTTAATTTCTGGAGTCAGGCAAAGGACTATTCTGGGGTGGGTCTAGACCTCCTCCCATCCTATTCTTAAACTCATTATTAAACCTATTTGAATTTGTTTGTGAAGATAAATTACACGGCTAATGTTTCAAGATTTACTTACAACTCGAGATAAATTTTGGTTTCAATATCACGATGTGTCCCTGGTTGACACGTAGACAAATTATAAATATAACTTATTTTTTGACATATACAAATATATTATAATAAATACATATCTATTCTATATATGGTTAGTACGACTACAGGTATTTAATTTAAACTTTACTGTAAGAACTTGGTTCTAAAGTTTTGTAAGTAATTGGTATTGGCATAGATTTCCAATTTTAAATATTTAGGTAATGTCATTTGAAAAGTTACATATGCAAAGCTAAAGTAAGGAGATCTATTGTTGGTATCTAATTTACTGTAAGGGTGAAAATACGTTGACAATACATGTATATTTAACTGTTAAAAAATCTAGGTTTGTCAGTTACCTCTAGATCGATTGATAAATCAATAATGGGTTTCTTGATTAATCGATCAATCAAGAGTAAATAGCAAGTGCCTATTAACTACCTTCTTGCTACACATATTTATATATTCTTTACAATTTAATTTGTAGAGGTGTTGTTGCTCTACCTATCTATACGGCGGTACCTACCTACTTCGATTTTATATGAAAAATCTCCTTTTATAATTAATTTTAAAGCTGTTCATAGTAACAAACTATTATTAATAGTAGTTAATTTTAATTTTCTTATCAATAAAGCAAACAGATGTTAGATATAATACGCCTGCCATTATTAGAGTTTCAAAAATTTTGCTATTATTTGGTTGCAGGTACAGTTCCTATTTATCATTTTGTGATTACAAAACATAAAGAAGTATTGGTTAACTTAAAACATATTAAAAAAAAACAACGCAGTTTTGATCAAAAACTTTAATTTTACAATATAAACAAAACACCCCACAAACATAAAAGGCGAAAGTGGTCGCGCTTGTCACCTGGTGGTGCATCAAAAGAAGATTTACTTGAAAATAACAATATTGTATGTAGGTAAACCAGTGAACTTCAAATTACCTTCTACTTGTGAATAGTGCGCATGTCACTTACGGTGAAATATGGCTTGGGTAATGCGAACGTAGAAAGGGCCACTGCGCTCGCGCATTTCCAGCTACAATGGAGTTTCGTACGCAGTGAGATCGTAATCATTTGGGAATCACGCTAACAACTAAACGTGCGCCAGCAACGCTAGCCGGTGTATAGCTGGCGGTGTTCGTACCGAATTCAGTATAGTGCGGAAGTATGGCTGGCACCGCAGCAGATCAAGATATTTACTTATATGCTAATAGACCCTTACCAGTTACCGTGCGACCGCAAACTACCTGATGTGATAATACAGATCAGCATCCTTACGCGAGTGATACGGAACAGATGCTACGTATGTAGATAAGGCAGATTGGGCAGACTATATATGATATAATAGAAACAAAAGGACTAGAGGCGGTGTTCGCACGACTACCACTGTCTATGTCTCTTTAATAACAATCCTTTTATTGGTAATATATGTAGTTTTATTATATAGTGTTGATAGACATTTCAAAAGATAATGGGATTAAGTAAATAGGAAAGGGCTAAATAAACTGAGTATTCCTGTACTACAACTTTAATTTCCTGGCGCGTGTAAGCTTCGTCGATTCGTATCTGGATTATCGTCTTCACTGTAAGCCTTTTATATATAAAACGCGACTGCTTCACCAGTTATTCGATTTATGAGATATCACCCACGCTAAAAGTTACTTAGTTAATTAATAATAGTAGCATACAACATTATTTTATTATTTTTACTATATTTTAACATTAATAATATATATATTTGATTAGATAAATGTTAATTTATTGTATTATAGTATTCAATATAAGATATTTTTGGAAAATTTATTGTAGGTACATATTTATATTTTCTACTCTAATACATTTTAAGGGCACACATAGCGAGTCTGATCGATGTATCAATCTATAAAATTTTAATTATTCGTTTCATTAATCATTTATTTCATTATAAATGATATAGCAATGAATAACTGGATGTGAAAGCGGCGTTCTTGAGTGCAGATAATCAGATCAACCGCGCCAAAGCTTCGCAGTCCAGAACAAGGGCTTCGTAATGTAACAGTATAATTGCTGATACTCGATAGATTTATTAATTTATAACCATCTCGAACAGTGCCTTCGCAAATTATAATAAATTAATATCTTGTCTGGTAGTTCACAACGCTAGGAATTGTAAAGCTGCGGTCTAGATATTATATATCAATTTAAATATATATATTTTTATCAAGTTTTCCCAAATCAACGTTTGGTTTATCGTTGTAAAAAAAATACACTATTTTAGTACAATATTAATTTTACATACAAGAAATGAGCGTAACTAATTGCGTTCGTTATTTGCAGTCCGTACTTCAGTGCATTCACATCCAGCTATTTGGATTAGACGCTAAGATAAGTCCTGATATTTCCTCCATGATCATCCACTCGCGCCTTATTACATCGCCATCAAATTGATCGATGTCCTGTCTGCGATTGAGTTGTATGATTCCTGCAACAGCTCAGCACTACTATAATAATAGGCTTATGCTATAGTTAATAACAACTGATTGAACGACTCAACGTATTTTATAATGAATGGAATGAAGACAAGACAAAATCAAAATCAACTAATCTACTAATTTATTTTTTAATTAAATATTATATAGTTTATTTTTTAGCTTTACGATGTATCTCGCATGTAGCCGGGTAGGTAGAAGGAACCTAGTGTTAACACACTGTACTCCGTTGTTTCTGCCGAATTCTGGTGGCATTGCGGGTTGTGGCGGAACTCAACACCAGATAGAAGAAATAAAAATGTTATATACTTTATTTCCTCGAGTGAGAATCGAGTCCATAATTTGTTGAGGCCAGTCGTGGCGCAGGGGCACAAAGTGTGCCTGTAAATCGACTGGTTGTGGGTTCGATCCCCACTCGAGGAGATGAAATATTTATTTACATTAATATTTTCATTTCTTCGGTTTGGTGTCGAGGGGAAAGCGCGGCGTTGAGTTCCGCCACTCAACACGCAATGCCTTCAGAAATTGACGGAAAGTGGGGAACGGAGTGTCTTAACACTAGGTTCCCTCTGTCTACCCTGCTGTATGCGGGATACACCGTGAAGCTGAAAAAAAACTTCTCTTGCGCTACGACTGACCTAGGCCTAATAATTTCTTATATTACTTACATATATAGTATTATTAAACTAAAAAAAATATTCCAAATAACTATACAAACATAATAAGTACAAACCAAATTAGAAAGTACCCAATTTAAAAAATATATTTGTTCATTATTTATTTAACACAGAATACGGATAGGTAAACCACCGCACCGTGCCCATATTTAGAAATGTTGAACATCGTTAGGCTAACATTAGATTTAAGGCCGTAATTGATTTTAGTGGCATTTGGAACTCCATCCTCCCAGGTACCCAAGTATTCCATGCGAAGTGTAATTTACCCTCAACCAGGTTCATTTGTAATTTCCATTACTCGTCCCAGGGGATCGCGACCTACTCTAATTAACTTAGATGCTTATGATTAAACGGCTCGGTCACGATCCGTCGATTTACTTCAAATCAGCTGCGGTTTTGTGTTGATAAGCTAAACATCCGTCAAGTCTGTTCCTGACTTATAGCTATATTTTATTTCCTTATCGTAATTCAGCTTTAGTTCAGCTTTTGCTGTCAATTATTTAACTTTTTTTGGGTTTTTTGCACTTTTAAAGAAAAAAACGGAACCATTGTAGGACTAAAAACTCATATTTGCAGGTTATTTCATATACAATATATCATATACAATACAAGTAAGAGCATATTTAAGGTATATATCATATACAAGTAAGTGCATATTTAAGGTTTTTAAAAAAAAAGAGATCAGTCATTTTATAAAAAAACTAAGAATAACAAAATATTCTCAGCCACTTTTCCCGTTGTTTGGTGTTTGTTGCTTAAGTAGACATAGGAACTTACGACTCTAATGCTGGTATTACTCAGTTATGTTCTCTCCAAGTAAAGTAGTAGGCCAATTTCAAATAAGAACCTCTGTTTGTTATCTTGATTTAAATATTTTCTTAAATATACCGAAAAATAATACATATTAATAAAAAATAAAATATAAATTTACCTGTATTTTAAATACAAATATTACCATGGGGAACTTGAACTCACTAATAGCCAGAAACATCCTATTTGCCGCCAAGATGGCGCCATGACAGCAGTTAGTTATCTATAAGTAACAATTAATTGCGATCAGTCTAGTATTCAATTTAATATACCTATATATTTGAAACCGGAAGTACCTGTTTTATAGCAGTACCAAGTCTATCAATATAAAGCGTAAGTATTTACAATACATTCTTAACGCGATCAAGATTACGGTAATGCCAACTTTAAATTCACGATTATACTAGTGATATTTCTAATTCAACGTCCTGCTCGGAGTCTCAAGACGGTTTAATTTTATTTATTCTCTTAGATTCTATCATCGGTTCGTGTGAACTTCACTCTAAATTTGCATGTTTATCTCTTTTTCTCTACTAATTAAAACAGCTAAGCGTCAATCCGTGCGATAAACTTGATTGATTTAATTGCGCTCATTCAAAGCAACAGTTGTATTGACGATCGTAAAATAATTCGCTTCTCGTAACATCCTGTGTATACTACATCTTTTTTAGTCATAGAAATAAATAAATTTCCATATAAACGCCAAGCTGTTAATATAATAGGTAATAACGAGAGTTTACTCGTGTGAGTTTACTTATCGACGATGATTAATTATTGACATTAAATTTCCTGTATTCTTCAATATTCACTTATTTATTGCTATATTCAATTAAAATTTTATGTTTAAGTCCCGTACATTGCTATTCCTGTACGGTTATTAGAACTTTTGTTTGTTAGAACTTATAAAGCTGCGCTCGTGCAGTGCATAGGTAGGTAAAACTGCAGCTGTGAAATAGTTTTACATAATCTTTAACAATAATAATACTTCAACTTTATATATACTTTATAAAGAAATACGAAATTACGCCTTTGCAAAAGCTGTTGTGGCACAATAATTCAAAATATGGAATATTTAACGAAGACCATAATATACAGGGTGGAAGTGTCAGCGCACCTTTTACGGGAACAGCATATAGGGTCAAATGTTTTAAACCCATAGCTAAAGAAAGTAATCAAGATACCTCAACAGTTTAGACGTAGGATTTTTTTTTCATTTTACGATGTTTATCCATACCTGTATTTTATGTGACGCAGTTACGCATAGATACCAATAACGTAAACACCTACTACTACAAAAATACTTGTAAAGGTTAAACAACTTTGAACTTTGCCGCCAATATCTACAACTCGACGTCTGAATGAGGCGTATGCGGAGGTTTCCCTTTGATAGGTGCGTGTGTCGTTCTTGACAAATGACGTTTTATATTACAACCACAATTTTATTATTTACTTTATTTGATAAAATCACTTTTATATTTTTGGGAAAAAGAATTTAGTTGTATCAGGCTTTTATAGAATAATTAAAACTATGGTTTCATTTAAAGTGGTGTTGACACTTCCATCCTGTATAAGTAATAAAGGAATGTCGACTTAACATAAATTGTTCGGTATGGTGAAAAGGTAAAATTTTAAAATATAAATAAAATTTTTATTATATTACTTAATATTCATACATAAATGAAAATTTTAATACAAAATGCAACATTTTCTAATATATTATATAGTAAAAATTAAGCGAAGGTTAAATATGACTTTTAGTAAATTTCTAACTTAAAACGAAATAGTGAGCAGAACTAACACGGTTATAGTTAATGCAAGTTATTGGTGATAAGCGTCAGTCCCTCTGCTCCGTGTGAACAGCCATTAAAAATAATTATTAGTATGAGTTAATTTTATTTTACGATCCTACGGTTAATAACCTATGAGCATGTTCGTTCTATTTGTTTCCAATGTAATGTATGCACCTTCTCATAAAAGAACCGTTATTTAGTAGAATTCATTGTTCTACATACAAATTAGACAAACCGCCTGGAGATAGATACTAAAAAATACAATTAATAAGTTCGTTAAAAGCCGCGCGCTAATTGTCGGTCGAGTCGTGTGCTCCGGGCTGTCCTCACATTCTAGAGCAGTGCATTCGCGTCCTAGCTCACTTTATTTTATAAAACACTGCCGGAGGCTCTGCCCACGGTGGCTTAATGGGTCCCTAGGGAACCTGCTCTCTAATTATGTGAGGTCCTTCGTAATTGTCTGGAAAGGTTTTATTAATTTGCGTCGCCTGCAGTATATCAGAGTAAGCAAATACATGCTGTTGGTACCTGTACGTAAATGCATGTTGTTACTATATCGTATTGCTGTTGTGATATGTCCATGTTTTATGTTAATTATAAAAATAATTAAAATATATAGTAGTATGTAATTTATTGTTTTGATTAAAAATATTTAATTTGAATACATAATAGATATATGGATAACTAAATTTGGATAAGAACGAAATAGCAACTTAAAATATTTATATACATATCTTTGAATGAAATATATTCTATATTATATTTTTAATTACTATTATTATATATATTCTTCAGCTTCACGCTGTATCCCGCATATAGCAGGGTAGCACAGAGGCCATCTATTATTAAAACACTCTGTTCCCCACTTTTGAATTTTCGAGGCATTGTGCGTAGAGCGGCGGGACTCAACGCCACGCTTTGCCATGTTATCATTATGTTCATAAATAATAATTCACTCCTCTGAGTGAAAATCAAACTCACAATCGTGGCGTTTTCAGTCCCACGCTTGTGCCTCAGCTTTACGACGGCCTCTATAATATACTTAATAATATTAACCAATATGTATGTATATAAAGGCACAGAATATAACAGATGATCACCGAGACGACCAGTGCAACGTGACTTTCTACTAAATATATCTGGCTCACTAGTTCAGATCGGCAGGTAAGTAACGGATTTACATCTGCCACAAGGTTCGCACGTAGCGCCGCTATTGTTTCCGTTCACTTATGCAGGTATTTTTCCATTTGCGCCGGGCCTGCATTGTGGTTGATGTAGGTTGTGGTCGCAGCCGGTGCGGTTCCCGTTCACACTTATATTGACCGAGTCGCGGTCAAGAGTCCTCTCGACTTCCGCCTGCCTGAGTGTTTGTCGAGCGGCTGTCACTAGGTCATCAACGCGTCGTTCCTACCCACCCAACTCCACACCTGTCGATTAACCACACCTCGACCCCTTTAATTACTACCTAAATATCGCACGTTGTAATTACAATGCCATGTCCAATTTGCTGGCTGTAATGAGTTTGAGATACTTTTTTGTCAACGCAAAAAACTAACAACCAACTGACAGGGTTATTTTTGTTTTGCATATCGGTTTCGGACTATTGATGGTCGCCATTCCGAACGTACGGTCCGCCCCCGGAGAAATCAGATATCGATGTGTCCATTAGAGGAAAACACAGAGCGTACCACCTGTAATAATGTACGTACATCCGTCAAGATGCTATCGTCTTAAAATAAATTAATGAATATAACGCGTATGATTCAACGGTGGTGAATGATGACGATGCGGATCGCACTTTGCAATTTGGTATCAGAAAAATTATAATCATTTAGCGAGTGGTGTTTAATACAATAGAGATAATGGGCCGCAAAAAGTGTGAGATAAGATTTGTATGCATTTATTTGACGTTCATTTAGATGAATGTAGTTTCAATTAATGTGAAATTATTAAAGTGCTCTACAATAATCTGTAAATGGTGATAATAGAATTAGAAAGTATATTTTACACTACAATATATTTCAGTATCTACCTATCTCGAGATATCAATTAACCCCAAAATGTTGATGGGACTAAATATCTAAAAACCACACAAATATAAATAATAATTTTAATGATATAACATATTTTTTTATATAATAAACCGTCAAGGTGGTCGTTTGTCTGTGAATTTAGTCTTTTAGTACTGCAATCTTGTCTTGTTGGACTAATTGGGTAGAGTAGTAATAAGCGCCCATTAGCTGCGCACGCGCAGGGTGACATGCCGCGACTGTCGACCTGAGCTTACCTTCAGATGTCACTTAGGATTTGTATGATGAAGCTCTCCTTGTAGGGTGATCATGACTTCAATCATTCACTTTAACTTTTATTATTGCTTTAAATCACAATAAATTGGTAACAGAATTTTATTTAAATAAATAAAACTGAGATAGTAGTGTGAAGACACTCCGTTAAACGTGCCAAAAGGTGCTTCAAGGTAAGCTGAAAAAAGAATCTTATAATGTAAACAATATAAAAGTGTTGAAAGTACCTATTATACATATTTCGGATTGTAAATATTTCACTGGTCAACAATTTAAATGACGTTGCTTTGATGGACTTGGTAAATTAACTCTTTCTAGTTTAAAAAATTAACTATTTAGTTTATTTTATGAGTAAAAATCTGTCCCGAATTTGGGATCACTGCCGACTATGCACCATTTTTTAATCGCGATAGTTTAAAATCTTGTGACGTATATTAAAATAATTATCATTCAGCTTCATGCTGTATCCCGCATGTAGCAGGGATTCAGAGAGAGCCTAGTATTAAGACACTCCGTTCTCCAAGAATTCTGCAGACATTAGACTAGTCCTCGTTTTGGCTCCACACCAGAGAGAATAAATGAAAATATTATACATTTCAATTTCTCGAGTAAAAATCGATCCCACAGGTGGCCACGTCTCTACTATTAGTAATATTATATAATCTTAATTAATTAAGTTATAAAAATTAATTAATTATTTAGCGGATTAGAGACTTGTGGTTACACTGGAATGATTCAGACTTTTCGTCATTTTAATATGCATGGATCGCGGCTTCGATATGAGAAAAATAAGTCGACAGGGATTTGTTGGTCCTTCTTTATTTTAATTCCAACACAATGTTGTCATGGGTTTTATCATAATTTAAAAATATAAATGTATACCGTTAGTTTCCAAGTTAAATCTTTTATTGTATTTCTCTTTGTACCTGAAAATACTTTAAAAATATAAATCAATCTGCTTCACGCTGTATCCCGCACACAGCAGGGTAGGCAGAGGGAACCTAATGTTAAGACACACCGTTCCCCACTTTCTGCCGAATTCTGGAGGCATTGAGTGGCAGAACTCAACGACGCGCTGAACCTCGATACCAGAGCGAAGAAATGGAAATATAAATTTAAGTAAATATTTCATCTCCTCGAGTGGGGATCGAACTCACAGCCAGTCGGTTTTACAGTCCCACCTCGTGCCGCTGCGCCACGACTGGCCTTAAAATAGTTAAATAATGAATATAGTTCATTATTTTCAACTAAGGTACGAATGCTCTATAATTTGATATTTCAATTATTGAATTGAAAATTGAAATATTGTTAAGTGTGAAATCAAGATAACCGATTGTAATTTTCAAAGCTCTCAATACCAAAAGATGCCGTTGTTCTGTAATGGAACAATAATGTAAGTTATAAACTCGACGGTATAATTAAGCCAACAAGAAAACTTAATGAACTACTACTATAGGAAACCAGCGATTTTGTTCATGCGTATGCGTGGTGAATGAAACTGGAGCAAAATATGACTATCTATTTTACATACATTCCATTAGTAGTCAACTTTCCTTATATTAAGCGTTTTAGTTTTTTAAAACAGCTTCACGCTGTATCCCGCACAAAGCTGGGTAGGCAGAGGGAACCTAGTGTTAAGACACTTCGTTCCCCACTTTCTACCGAATTCTGGAGGCATTGCGTGTTGAGTGGCAGAACTCAACGCCGTGCTTAACCTCGACACCAGAGCGAAGAAATGGAAATATAAATTTAAGTAAATATTTCATCTCCTCGAGTGGGGATCGAACCCACAACCAGTCGATTTTACAGTCACACCTCGTGCCGCCACGCCACGACTGGCCACAATATAAAGCTCCACGCTGTATCCTGCATGTAGCAGGATGAGCAGAGGGAGCGTAGTATTAAGACACTCCGCTCCTCGCTTTCCGCCGAATTTCGGAGGTTCTGCGTGTTGAGTGGCGGAACTCAAGAGCAGAGAAATGCAAATATTAAATATTTAATTTCATCGAGTGGCAATCGAATCCACAACCTGTCGCGTTTACAGTACACACACAAACTTGCGCCCATGTGCCGCCACTTGCCTTTTAGGTAAAATAACAATAAAATACTTACATCAGATCAGAGTTGGGCGTCGAATCAAATATATAATAGCCCAGTTGTTTCACAGATCATTATGGCGCATTCCACGAATGGTAACAATATCGTACCGAAGTTGCGGGTAAAGGCCTTATTGGTAAGATTCGTGTAATCTTTCATCAACAGACGTCTTAAGAGGTCATTGTCCGTTTGTTCGTCTGAGCACTTCATGTTATACCTACTGTTCGTATTTTATGCAAACAATATATTATCTCGAGAAATTTATTAAAAAAATATTTATAAGCACTATACCAGTATTTCGCAGTCGGAGGCCAGTGGTCGCGCAGGGGCACAAGCGTGTGATTGTAAACGCGACACGGTGTGGGTTCGATTTCTACTCGAGAAAGTTATATATTTAATATATTTATTTTTTCGCTCTGGTGTCAGCAAAGCATGGCGTTGAGTTCCGCCATTTAATACACAATGCCTCTAGAATTTGGTGGTAAATGGGGAACGGAGTGGTTTAACATTAGGTTCCCTCTGTCCGTGCTTACCCTGCCGTGTGCGGGATACAGCGTGAAACAAAAAAAAATATTTAAAAAGTAAGTAAAATTAAAATACATATACAGATAAATGATGTCCCAAAAACACTTATAAGTAGCTAAGCCACTTATATGGTAAATAGAAAGGAAATAAAATTAAAAGAAGTGAGTAATAGACGTAAAAAAGGTTACAAACATTTTCTAAGTGATTACTACTTTCTGGTGGCAAGAGGTTGCCATCGGAGTCACGGATATTATATACATAATTGGTGGTCAATTGTAAAAAATATTCGATTTTTGTTTCCTATTGAGATATTACGGAATGATATACGAGGCCAGTCGTGGCGCAGCGGCACGAGGTGTGACTATAAAACCGACTGGTTGTCGGTTCGATCCCCACTCGAGGAGATGAAATATTTACTTAAATTTATATTTCCATTTCTTCGCTCTGGTGTCGAGGTAAGCGCGGCGTTGATTTCTGCCACTCAACACGCAATGCCTCCGGAATTCGGCAGAAAGTGGGGAACGGAGTGTCTTAACACTAGGTTCCCTCTGCCTACCCTGCTGTGTGCGGGATACAGCGTGAAGCTGATTTATATTACGGAATAGCTCAGAGTTCTAATAATTGGAAAAAACTGAGTGCGGTATTATTTTTAACGATGATGAATATTTAAAATATATGCAAATTGGTTAGTTGCAGATATAAATAATGTTTTATTATAATTAATTCGCATACGTCCAGATAAATAATTTTGCAATTATTACAAGCATTTTGAGCGAACCGGGAATTCAGGCAAAATTGGAAAGTTACAGCACAATAAGTAATGACTCGATTATCACATATCTATTCGATTACACTAATCGATTAATCATCGCCCACCACTAGCGCACAGTGTCTACACGCTTGCAAAGCGAGTGTTCGGAGACATGGCTACTATGTCAATAGGTAAATAGCATTTGTATAAATAACCCGTGACGGTGGATTTCTTTCCGATGGATCTTAACTGTACACGCCGGCAATGGACGTGTGAATTTATAATTGCTATGCAATATGGTGGAGGTGAGGCTAAAAAACAACTTTCTAGAAATAATAAAACTTGTATTTTGCAATATAGTTATGTACTTATTATAAGGTATTTTAAGGAACGTCGTAAAACAGACGCTAAATATAACGTTTAGACGTGGACAATAGCGGTAGCTAATTGTTCGTCGCAATTTCTAAATTATATAAAAGAATAAAAGCATATTTATGTATACAATATATATTTTTATTATTCGAAAATATCTCAACAATGAATATTCTATTGTAATATCCTTAATTATTTTGATTCGACAAGTATTTGAAATATTTTCGATTTGTTATTGTACTAAAGAAGACATTTAATATTTTTACGTATAAAAATATTAAAGTACACACATTTAAACACCTAGTTGCCAACATATCCTTACTTACTACAACCTTAATTTATTATGCATTTATATACACATACAATATAAGGTGTACTTCAGATAGAAATAACACCAAAAAGTAACTTATATACGATGTGATTTAGAACAAACAAAAAGATGACTAACCTTAAAATTTTAAACAATTTTATCACAATATATGAATATGTTATATAAAAAACAAATAAACATCACAGTTACTTGAGAAGACATTTTTGTAAAAATTAAATATATACGGAAAATAATTATTATTTATCTTTTTAACCACTACCTAAAGGAATATTACATGTAACTGTGAATGTATACTTTACAACTGAAAATTGCACACTAAAAGTAATTTATTCTTGAAAATTTGTTAAGTCTTTAAAGTACATAGTAATGTATATATAATCTATAATAATATTTTTCATAGAGAATAAAACAAAATTAATAAAAAAATACACAGTCACCAATATATATGTTAAAACGTTTCACAGGCTAGTAATGATTTAGTAAAAATAAAACTCAATATCATTTTACAATTAATTTTGTTTTCTAAACCAATACATGTATTATATTTTACGAAAATTTTGCAGTAAAATCCATTTTTAGTTAAAACGCGCTATATTTAATGTTTCAAAAATGTTGTCATATAATAAAAATAATATCTTTGTCAATAACTTATGTAAATTCTTGCCTTAGTTAAAGTTTGACTAGTTTTATTAAAATTTCAGGAGTATTAGGAGCCGCTGCTGTCTCTGCTAATAGATTTTTTTTCGATTTGGGTTTATTGCTGTTGACCTGGATTGGTCTTGACAGCGTCAACGGGTGGGGAGCGTTACTCTCTCCATTAATAGAGAGATGTTGAGTGCCGTCACTCAACATGCTATAACCCCAAAATTCGGCAGAAAATGGAGAGCTAAGTGTCTTAAATATAGGCTCCCTCTGCCAACCTTGCTACATGCAAGATACAGAGTGAAGCTTCAGGAGTATTTAATTGGTTTATTTAAAATAATAACAATAATAATATAAAAATCCGTAAAAAGCCGTAAGCTTATTTGTCAGGCATTTTCTTTTGCGAAACTCCTATAATTATATAATGTTTATTACTCAAAAGCAGGTGGCTCAAGCGACAAGAAAATATGTCTTAAGAGTAAAGGGTGCTATCGTTGAATACCTTTTTTGTTTAATTAAAACCAATTATACCTGACATTTAATTGCGATTAGCAGTAAATTCTTTTGTTAAACAAACAACTACTTTTATTTAGAGAATAGGCGTTCAAACTAAAAACAGGTTTGACTGCACTATAGATATTATAAATATGTACTATCATATGCAATAAAATACAAATATAATTGAGTTTACTTTGTTAAGTTAATATCAATGTATAAATAAATGGATATATGCATTTTTTTTTCTCTTTTTAAACAAAAAATAAGACAAATATATTCTATAATCATTTGAAATACAATAAATTATAATGTAAACATGTTTAAAACTGTGCTTCTTTGACACACTTACATTAGCGACAACAGTCTTGTTAATCTTAGATATTATATCTATATTTATGACCAACCTAACATAGACTCAGCGAATTCTCCACAGATTAATAATATAATTAATCAGTATATGCGACAAAAGTAAATGGCAACACACTTTCTTTATAAATTTAATAAAAAATAATAGATAAATATAAGTACTTATTTTATACAAATACAATAAAAGGCACATTTATTTTTATCAGCAAACTAGCTGAATTTAATCAATATGAGATAAAAGTTACAATAAGCATGTTTCGTCTATTTTTACACGACTCGAGCATCGAAGTACCGTTACGGTCGTAGTACGAATATCGCCCTCGACTTCGAACAGAATTCATATCATTAACTTTTATTAAATTTTAATTAAAATGCGCGTTCATATGTAATAAAACCCAAACGGTATATTATAATTGTATTTGAGCCGTTTGTGTTTGAGATATACGTTTAAATTTTTATTAAATAACTTGTTTCACCAGTGTTTGGGTACAGATAATAATAATTAATTTAGTTATTCAGTATAATTTAAACGTCATTTCAATACACCCCTCGCATGCTTAACATTTTTAAAAGGGATATTTTAAATGAAAATACATATGTATGTTCAAATACTTGACACGTTCATTCATCCTCGAAATGTATGTATATGTATTGGGCAAATAAATTAACGTGTCAAAGTCGAATTAATTGAAATAAAAAAAAAACTTATATGACTAGTTTTCTTCAAAACTAACGATATTTTAATCATGGCTCTCACCGCTAGCTAAATATATGTTTTATTATAAAAACACTGGCAATTTTACATTATTTTAAATAGTATGACATGTTTGTTTGGCAAGAAACATAATATTATGTAGAGAGACGAAGCGCCATTTTGGCAAAGGCGCGAATCGCGACGAACGGACGAACGCTACATTAACGTGACGTAATGTCAGGGGCAACGGATTAGATCTTTTTTTTTTAATTCTAAACGCCGCTGTCGCAGTTTCGGGTAATTAAGCGGCCTGTTATGCGCGTAATTACATGTGAAAATAGTGCTTTATAAACGTAGTGGGAGGGTCAGTGAACTGGTCGAAATGTCATAAAAAAACTTCGACAAAAAAGTATCCGAACGCGTCTGTCAAAACACGCGTCACAGGATTATGGATGTGTCGCCCGCGGCGCTCACTGTTCGCCATTTCGCATTAGTTCTGTACTTCCTACGACTTGTTTAATAACAAATATTCAGTTCATATTGGTTTGGTGTGAATGACAGAAGTCACTGAACCCACATTTGTTGGACTCTAGCTATCTATTACTGGTATACGTATGTGATATGCATCTGTAAGCTGGCCGAGAAATGTAAATGATGATGCGCCTGGACATATGTATACTTGATTATCGATTTCGACAAATAAATTAATCATTTAATTAAATAAAAATTCTATCACTTTATTATTAATGAAAATTAATTAATTTTATCGTGTTAAAAGTAAATCAGTTGAGTAATTAAATAAAATTTATAGTTATGAAATCAGCATTACTTTTCTGTACTACATACCAATCTGTTACAGGAAAGTGAAGTCAGTTCTCTACTTTATTTACTCTCTCACTAAGATAATAAAGAGTTAATTTACTTCAAATATGAATTTTCGACGTTTGTATGTACGCATAAGTCTGTACGCTGCGGTTGTTTGGCCAGCCCCGGTACGCGTATAGGAGACAGTAACAAGTAGAATTCTATCATTGTGTGCTAATGAGCGCCAAATACAGGTGGCTTCTGATCCACCCCGGGTAAAGCAAATATCACGTCACGTTGACAGTTATATACGACGCCTATTAATTTATCTCTCATTGTGCTCTGGATTTGAAGACGCCGCATTGTAATGTTCATATCACGATCATCTAAATTGGCCCAGTACTTCTCGCTATTGTTGCAACTCCCAATTCCCACGTTTGAATTTTCCAATTTTATTTGCAAGTTACAGTATATTATGTAACGTTACAATAAACAAACGTTAAAAAAATAGTTTACGTTCGTAATTAAAAATTTTTAATCTACATTTTTTAATTTTACGCTACTAAAATGGAGTGACATCAAGACATTTTTAATAATAAACAATTTATTATTTAAATATATAAACGCAAGTCTAACTTACTTTATATAAACACGCAGTCAAGCAACATTGCACGAGTATTATAAAAAAAAGAAATACAAGATAATAAACATAGCACCTCCATTGTAACACAATCACGTTATTGTATCAAAAGATATTACTAGTAATATTATTATGGATTACATCGATTTGCGTGATATCGGATCACGCAAATAGACGTCGGTGTAAGAACTTCAGTGTAATATAAAAAATCCATTATATAAAGTATATTTTCACGCCATTGAGATTGGCGCTAGGCAAATCTATGAAGAATATCGGTGGTGATACCTCGCAAGAAGTCAAACATTTCCGCACCATCGTCCTCGGGCTCCTCAACCGGATTGGTTATCTGGAAATAAATGTCACAAGGTTTATAATAAGTCCATAAAAAGTGTTATAGTTAGTATCAAATAGGATTTACATTAATACTTAATTTTTTTGACTGAAGATGAAAAATTGGTGGTGTTGATGGAATCCTCTTTTTTTAAGAAAAAAATATATTATTTGAATAAAGCTAAGATAATTAGTTAATATATTTATATTATATATTGAGGCCAGTCGTGGCGCAGCGGCACAAAGTGTGACTGTAAAACCGACTGGTTGTGGGTTCGATCCCCACTCGAGGAGATGAAATATTTACTTAAATTTATATTTCCATTTTTTCGCTCTGGTGTAGACTCAAAGCGCGGCGTTGAGTTCAGCCACTCAACACGCAATGCCTTTAGAATTCTTTTTGTCTTAACACCAGGTTCCCTCTGCCTACCCTGCCGCGTGCGGGATACAGCGTGAAGCTGATTTATTTATTTGATTTTATTATATAGACTGGTCTGGTTAGACAGAATACAACGATGAGTTGTATTATGCATCGATCTTTAAGATTTCGATATATGGAGATAGTTTGAACTAAATCATTTAAGTTGTGTAAAAATGAGTTTTAAATATTTCTTATGTATCTTCAAGGTTTTATCATAACCATAAGTAATTTATAAAATGCCACATATCTCAATTGTCCCATACTACTTTGCTCTCCACAATTCAAATTCCACACAATCACCAATTACATCTGACTAGCATTAAATCTTAGTTCTAAGTAAAAGGCAAGCTTACCTTTTGCGAGGCAATTAAGTAGACTAATGTTTGTAATCTATGAGTGTATAAATTAGTATAAATTATAATTATACGTCGTCAATAACACTCATATGTGATCATTCATTTACAACTATATATAATATTAAAATCAAGATCATTTTATATTTCAATTCTTAAGTTCTTTTCACGCTCTATTTCGCACATAGCACGGCAAAAGGACCCTGGCAACCAAGCTAGTGTTAAGACACTCCATTCACACCCACACGCCGCGCTTTGCCTCGTAACCAGAGTGAGTGGGAATCAAACCAACAACCTGTCTCTATTACAGTCACACGCTTATGCCTCTGCGCCACAACTAGCCTCACTGAATGGGAGTAAGCAATTGATTTTTTAAAACAAAATTTGCCCCATTCCAAAACGTGTGTGGCCAACCGTAAATCTGGAGAAATGAAGTCACGCGGAAACTGATACGTTAAATATATATGGTTACCGTTATTTACTGTTCCCATGTATTTGTATATCACTGCACTATTTCAAATCAAATCCAAGCAAAAGGATTTATATCGTTCGTTAGCGGATTACGAACATTTACAAGAGCTGAGATATCAATGGTCTATATACGGAAATCGTTAGTAATAATAATTAAAACAGACCAGTGTATGATATAACGTCATATATCGTTTTTAATTTCAGTACAGTACATATATTGGAGTCAGTTGTGGCGCAGTAGCTTAAGTGTGTGTAAATGACAGCTTGTGGGTTCGATTCCCACTCGAAAAAAATGAAATATTTATTATTTTCATTTCTACGCTCTGGTGTCGAGGCGCGGTCAGAGTGCGGCGCAGCGCGCAGTGCCTCCAGAACTCGGCGGCATTTTTCGCCAAGAACGGAGTGTCTCAACATTGGGCTCCCTCTGCCCACCCTACAATACGCAAAATACAGCGTGAAACAAAAAAAAATACACACAACTCACATAGGAATTATATTGCACTTTTATTTTAAAACTACCGACAAAAACCACAAAAAATAATGGACCACAAAATGCGTGAAGATAATTCAATCGTGATAATATACTAATTTCGCTCGAGGTGTTTAAAGGTAATAAGAGAAGAGAAAAACACATCGACCCACATACTTAAGACAAGAGGAGATAGCATCGCAAAAAGTAAAATGAATGGGGGACATAGGCAATGAGTGTGTTCCGTACTCTTTGTTACCGATTTCTCATAGCGATTCACTAATAACTGTTATTAAACCGCCTCCGGTCAAACAGTTAGTTGCGTGTGGACTACCGACCTTCTGAACAAACAACAAAAAAAAATATAATTACACTAAAACGGTATCACTAAATTGAACGTCGTCTATTCGTCTTTAAGAAGGCGATATCAGTGTCGTACAGAGTGTCCGGTACCCGACGGTGTCTTTCTCCATTAAAAGCAATGTAACGCTAGAGTTAATGCGATAAGAAGTGGCGTAAGTAATTCTAATTAGACACCAAGGATCGTCGAACCAGCTTCTGTGATCTTGTCAAACAACTCGTCTATATTTTCGCGTGAGTATGACACAATAAGGGGTAAATTTGCTTATCGATTCATCTTATTTTTTACTGATTCGTCATCTACGGCATCTATATCTCATTAGACGTAATGAGTCTCCAATTACATCGAGATAACATTGTGCGCACAATTTTTTTTTATTTGATAACAGTAAAATGTCTTATTAAATATTTTTATTAAGTCCATATTCTTTGAAATTATTAAAATTTACATACAATATGCAAATAAAGCGGTATTTAAAACGAATCTAATAACGGAACATAAGCGTAATTCGTGCAAATAAAGGGATATCAGTTTTTATCTTTCACGCTCAAATATTCACATGTTTTAAAAAAAAAACCTTTCACCACTTAAAAGTATTACTTTTGGCAAAAAAAAATAACAGATCCTCGCAACAAATCACGGTATTAAGAACTGCCTCTAAACTTTCATTCCAATATAATTTAATGTGGTTGTTATTTGTGAAATATTGCTTAGATATGTTTCCATCCGTGACCCGGTCACAGTGGCTACCTTTTAAAATATTCGCGATAAGATTCTATCTATATAATTTACCGATACTATCAATGAAGTAATGGATAATTTACGATAACCTTTTAAGGAGTGAAGATCAAAGAGTATTCTAGTCATTGCTCATCTGTCGAAAGGCTGCATTTTCATTACTTTGCAATTCACTGCATTCATTAGAGCTCGCTTCAAGTCCAGTTTCTAGTTAATAGCGTGTTATTTGTTAATAGGTCTGATGGATTGGTGACAGTGGTAGCGGCCGGCGGTATGCGACCGTCTTATCAGTAACAAAAAGATAACGATCTATTCGTGTCGTGATTGTGGAGGTTGTTACGCCGAAACTTTGGTTGTCCGATGAAGAACAACGGTATTCGGTTAGAGCAGGGGTTCCCAAGCCTTTTCTTCTTTTTCAAGGACCACTTTTATATCATACTTGGTAGCAGGGACCACTATGCGTGTAGGTATACTAAAAATTAACTGTGATAATCAAACAGAAACTTCGCCTCAAAATCCCCAGTTGTTAAATTAAAATCGTTCGCGGACCATATTTAGGCTTCTGCGGACCACTGGTTGAGAATCAGTGGGTTAGAGAGACGGAGACTGCTTTTGGTAATATTATATCCCAGTTTTGTATACGGTAGCCCAACTTAATTAAATGGCAATATAAAGATAATGATCCAAGATCTTACTTGAGATCGTCCACTCACTCATTTGTGTTATCTTAAATTATTTAATTATGTGTCGTGTTTTATTGTTTTAGATTGTCTTTGAGATAACTAATTTTACAACCGTTTTGCACATTCACCGTTTAATTTATTGTTTATATTGTTACAAATAGAAAATATTGTGGAAACTAATTATTAAGAAAAATTTTAAAAATTTTAAATATTTTTTTATTAAAAATTAAAATTAAATCAGCTTCACGCTGTATCCCGCACACAGCAGGGTAGGCAGAGGGAACCTAGTGTTGAGACACTGCGTTCCCCACTTTCTGCCGAATTCTGGAGGCATTGCGTATTGAGTGGCAAAACTCAATCACGGGCTTAACCTCGACACCAGAGCGAAGAAATGGAAATATAAATTTAAATAAATATTTCATCTCCTCCAGTGGGGATCGAACCCACAACCAGTCGGTTTTACAGTCACACGTCGTGCCGCTGCGCCACGACTGGCCTCTAAATATTTTTTTATTATTGCAACTACTTAAATTTTAAAAATAATTAAAAATTATATGTATGTAAACATATACAATACAACACCTGTACCAACATATGTTTACATGCCAACAACTTTTATTTCACTAAAAATGTGATATTTTAAATAGAAAAATAAAAAGTTTATTACAATTTATAGTAGATGTCGTTTCCCAGAAGCTAATTGCTTATAAAATGCCTCTTCATTCTCATAGTGGTACCGTTATCAATAGCTTCTAACAAGAAGGTAAAAAATATATAATATACCTACCTTACGCTATCAGATCGCGAGACACGACACTTTGTAATTGAATACATCCTAAGTTTTATATTTAATTCTAATATAGGAACTTTCTAAAGCTCTTCACTTCTCTAATACGAATTACTTTATTAATTCAATATATCGTATTACAGCAATTAAATAGAGATTATAAATGCAAATTTACGTCTATTAAAATAATACGTTTATTAGAATTTTGCTTGTATTCTTGGTATATAAATATTTATAAAATAAATATTTATAAAATAAATATTTATAAAATAAATATTTATATGGCCGTTACAAGTTCCCGTATTTTTAAGTGTTAATATAAAAAACTAGTCACATTTAACGGTTAGGAATGAGTTAGTATCAATAACTTTACTTCTTTTCTTAATAATCAGCCCAAACATTCGAGATAAGTTGAATTTTATATATAAATAATTATATACATATATGTATATATACATATTATATGTATTAAGAGGTCGTTGTCGTCGTCCGATTTCGCACTCATTTTCATTTTTGTCTCTGATAGCAAGTCAAAAGCGCGGCGTTGAGTTCCGCCACTGAACACACATGCCTTGAAAAGTCGGCGTGATACAGCATGACTCGGAAAAAATAAATATGTAGATTTGTTATTTTTTTTTAAAGCATTTTTTTAATTACATTTTGTAGGCTAGTCGTGGCGCAGCGGCACAAAGTGTGACTGTAAAACCGACTGGTTGTGGGTTCGATCCCCACTCGAAGAGATGAAATATTTACTTAAATTTATATTTCCATTTCTTCGCTCTGGTGTAGAGGCAAAGCGCGGCGTTGAGTTCTGCCACTTAACACGCGATGCCTCCAGAATTCGGCAGAAAGTGGGGAACGGAGTGTCTTACACTAGGTTCCCTCTGCCTACTCTGCTGTGTGCTGTGTGCGTGAAGCTGATTACATTTTGTAATTTGCAATTTACAAGATGCTAATAAAAGATGATTAACAAGAATAAAGTATGTCAATGTAAAACTGTATAAAGCACAATACCGGTCACGTGTTTATAAAATCTAGACTATTAAATTTTTCGCTTTTTTTATGCAATTGTAACTTAGATTGTATGTAATCTAATCAAGCGAAGCGAAGTGGACGGTATGGCGGTCCATCTCGTCTCTACTCGTATTATTTTTACAGAGTTCGGTACCTGCCGCTCTGTCACCCAATACTCTATTCTATTATTACCTATAGGTGGAACTTTCGCGATCTACCACGGTGTAAAGGTAATTGTACAATGGATACTTGTGGTTATTTCAAAAACTTAATATACAATACATCTCATCTGTTTCTACAAAGTTTTAATATTCTTGCTTTAGTTCAAAATGGACTCGGTTACGAGGCTGGAAATTTATTTAAATAAATATATTCCATACGGCTGAGACATTACTAAAAATTGTCGTAAAAATTTGAAAGTAATATCTTACGCTCGTGGTGTGAATACTAGATTAGCAGACACCATACGGTATTTGTACCGCGGACCTCGTAAAACTTGTACCCTATTATATATACCTTTTGTTGAAGTGTCACGCTGAGAAAGGTCTAGAGAAAAAGAGACTCCAGCACAGCTTTATAAATTCGCACATTATACGTGTGCATAAAAATTGCAAAAAGCGAAAAAAAAAGAGTCAACAAGAGCAAATATAAACGGTCCATTAGTCAAAGTCATTCCGTAATTCACGTCGAGACAATATGGACCGGCCGGCGCGAACTCATACATACACTTGTACAAAAATTCAATGAAAGTCGAAAGTCACGCTTTCACTTGTCGGCGGCATTGTGTTGTACGACCGACGTATACCACTCCAGCCATTTTTAACAATAACGTTTTCGTACGGGCTAATGTTCGAATTATTGGTGTGCCTAGGTGATTAGGTCAGATAGGCTATTACCGTCAAATTACCACGCGGTCGAAGCCTGTCAGTCACTACCATTCAATGTTTATTAACTATTCCATTTGCTTCCATATTATTTATAACACAATGGCAGCGTCCGTTCCATGTAAAATAAAAGGCTGTGGGTTTTAATTTACTTTTATAGCAAGCGCTAATTTATATTTGATAATTATTAATTGCTGTAATTATCGAATCTAGGACTTCCTTTTTGTGTGTAGTATTAGTTCCGTTCTCATTATATATATTTTTGTAATTATAATTTTGTACGGTAATTACTGAGCTTTTTACTGGCGGTTCGTCGTCACCTGTAAGTGGAGGTGCCGTTATAATGTATGCATATGAGACATTTAATAGTATACAGTACATTACAAATACGTATAAAGAAATAACATGTCTAGACGGCGTAAGTGTGAACTGCGACCTCCACGTCTCGGAACTACGTGGAGTGGACACAGCCGAAGAGTTACATTGCAGTTCTTGTGGTCAAATGGTTATTACCATTTGTATGTTATTGCAGTTAGTTAAATTTCATATTTATAATTCGTAATATATCAAAAATAATATTTTTAAAGTTTAAAATGGTGATTTTTACAATACTTTGTAAATTACACTTTTGTTATATAATATTATACATAAAATTTACTTTAGTTCTTCTGTTATACCGTATAGACTTTAGTGTCTGAGGCTTCTACCACACCGAGCGGTGGAGGTACGCCAAATGTATTTCTTCTTAATAAGTAGAAAAACGGAGAGACCTAACACTATTAGCTAACCTTGCACAAACAATAAACAATATAATGAAAACTTTCAACTATATTCTTAAATATACTATCGACAAATGAACATGTAGTAATGATAATAAAACCTTAGTAATAATGATTTCAATAATAATTTATGTAATGTTGTTATAGTTGAACGATTTTAATTTACTGTAATTCTATTCCTCGAGAAGTCGAGACCATCAAAAAGTTAATTTTCTTTACACGCCTCTTTGGCGTAGTTGATAAATGCGATTTTGTAAATTTTATAGAAACACGATTTCTGCTTTTATTTTTAAATTATATTTTAATATATTATTTGTACATAGATTTAACCAACTCCAATTAGTGAAATAATTTATATTTAAAACAGTGCAATTTTTTATTCATTACGTATGGCCATTTTAAGTTCTATGTATACCCTTTTTGGGTTTAAGTCAGGATGTAGGTCTTTTCTTAAATTTTTTCACTTTTACGCTGCGTTCAGCATAAAGCATGGTAGGCAGATAGAACGTAATGTTAAGACACTCCGCTTCCTACTTTCTGCTGTAATTGTTGGTGTTGGTTGGCAAAACTCAATACCACTCTTTTGCCTATGAAAATATGTAGTAATAAATAATAATTTGTTCCTATGAATGGGAATTGAATCCACAACCGTCACCTTACAGATGCTTGTGCCCCTGCGTCACTGCGGCCTTTTCGTTATTAACTATTTAATCTAAATTAAGAAAGTATTACAATTTGAAATTTGCAATACATTCCGAAACACCCACTTTTAATGAAACAAAAAAGCAGAGCAATTGAAATATAATTAAAATTATCAAGGCAAAATAATATATTTTGTATAATACGTAAAGAATGATTAAAATTGATTTGGATCGCAAAATAAAACTTTAGTTAATAATATTCTTGTTGTTTAAAGTAACCTAAATAATTTCGCAACTAATGAGAAAAGTTTTTATCGTCACTTTATTTTTTTTATTCGCACAAAAAATGCAACACACTTTCGTATTGCTTTCACAAATAAATGATTTCAAACTAAAAAAAAAAATATCTTATTAATAAAATGAATTCGTTCCATTACGACATCTGTCCAAGTTTATGGATCTAATTAAAAAAAAATATTCTGAAAAAAGTTAAAGAATTATGTTTAAGAGTAGTATCGTAATTAACAGTGGAACATTTCAGTTCCTTTTGATACACAAAACTTATAGGTTAACTTTGCAATTGCTTTATAAATTCTCTTAACATACGGGATATTCAATTCTTTTAACTGTTAAATAAAACAAATCAGTTTTACGCTGTATTTCGCAGACAGCAGGGTAAGTAGAGGGAACCTAGTGTTAAGACACTCCGTTCCCCACTTTCTGCCGAATTCTGGAGGCATTGCGTGTTGTTTGGCAGAACTGAACGCCGCACTTTGCATCGGCACCAGAGCGAAGATTAATTTAATTGGAAATATAAATTTTAATAAATATTTCATCTCCTCGAGTGGGGATCGAACCCACAACCAGTCGGTTTTACAGTCACACTTTGTGCCCCTGCGCCACGACTGGCCTCTCTCTAACTCTTTATTTATTTTAACTCAATATATGCGTGTGCTATAAATGTAGTTATATATTTCATAACAAAATATGATCATTTATTAGGTAGGCTAGGCATACCTATACAATTTAAACATCAAAATGAATATTAGTATATTTGTATTATTAAATATATTAATTACTAAGTGAATGAAAACAATGTCCGTTTGATTTTGTTAGCTTCACGCTGTATTCCGCACATATCAAGGGAGGCAGAGAGGCATAGGCCAAGGGGACCTGGTACCTAACCCAGTGTTCAGACATACCGTTCCCAATAAGACACTTCCGTCCCTCACTTAATAAACAACATAATATCAGTTATCAAAATTTAATCTTTATTTGATTTAAATTACAAGATACATATTATGCTAATCGAATTTTAAGATTTACCTGACAGGCGGACGGGAGCGGAACGTGGTCCCAGGCGTGTCACAAGTCACCCCAAATGACAGCCCGCTTTCCTCGATCTACCGACGCCAATAATCCAGATTGTGGATGCCACGATACCGCCGTTACGGCCGACCTGTGGGAAATGATGCTTGATATAAACTAAACATTATATCTTAAATGTTTATGCTTCATAATAACTTAGTTACAAAGTATTCAATGATACTAAAAGGCTATATATAAGCTATAATAATGTTGATATATAGTAACTTTCTTATTCAAAGCGTATGAAAGTTTTTTTTAAAACGGTTCGTGTAGTACAGTTTTCTCCTTATACATACTCGTACATACACATATCAAATATACAAAAGAAGGCATTAAAATATGACTTAGTTACAAATACGGAAATGTGGGTTCAAAGAAGTCTAGGTCAAATGCTAGGAATGGCATCCTCTATACTGATATGGATAAATAGCACATAGAATTTCTTGCGCGAGAGTTCGTGAAATCGTCAAATATATGAGCTTTGACATTACCAGTGTCGACTTAGCACTAAGTAATGGTTTTGAGAGAAATATCTTCCTAACACAGCATCACGACTGGAAACAAATGGTCTTTATCACGTCCGCGAGTTTCGTACACAATTGTTTTAAGTTTATTTTGCGCTAAAGATTAATCTTTTAAGAGGTGTCCCGCTAGGATACGTAGGATTCAAGTTTTTCTTCATTTTTGACGTAATCAAATGCATCAAATGTAACTGGACAGATGGATGTTACGACAAAATCTTAGGTTAGCAGGTCATAAAGTGACATCCGAGCGTGCTGTATTATTTTACGACAAAACTGGTGCATTTTATATAGTGCCGGCTGGACCGTTACGCTTCTCGGAATACGCGAGGTTACTATGAACGGTATCCCACGTTATTGGGCCGTACATTACAAATATTATGTTGGCGCTTAAATCCGTGTCACTAGCTCTTAGAAGATATTCAACGTGACTTTTATTAATGGTGAGCATCTAATGAGACCGACAAAAAATCAACCAAGTAAAAGAAACCAATGGTGTTGTCAGTTCAACATTAAATATGAAGAGGGTATTGCGGTCATCTTATTCAAAATATGTATTGAAACAGGTTAGGCCATCGATAGCGCATTAGAAGAATGTATCGATATTTCAAGATCGGCGTATAGACTGTTCCGATTTGATTGTCGGAAGCCGCTACACGATTTTATATCTCATTACGCGGTCTAAGGTTTCATAAACAAGAATTAGAGTGAGATTTGCTCGGTTAGTTTACACATACCGTTCCTACTGGGACTTTAACGAGTTGGAATATCCAATATGGGACTAGGAAGCGACGTAAGTACGTAACGAAAGACCATACAATTGTTATTTGAAGTGAATACGCAGCAGAAAGGATTGTAATATTTTATGTATTCTATGGAGATAATGAGATGCTACAGTGAGTCGAGCTGTAAATATTTTCGGTACATTTTATATATTAGATATGCAGGATAATATCAATAAATATTTTACCGTTAATACCATCCATAAACAGGAGGTTGAATAAGTTTATGCTTTAAATTATACAATTATAGGTCAAAAATTGAATATGATTTAAGAACATAAATCATTTAAATAGAGAATTTTAATAATGATACTTCAAGTTATGACGAGTGTGTAATCTTAATTTATGATATATGGTAATATCAGTAGATTCCAATTAGTTTTATGTTGTTAATATGGTGTCCGAAAATATGATAAGAATTCGTATTTTATTCGTGTCACGTCTTGATTCATAACCGCATTACACGCCTACTTTGTCCGGAAACAGGTTACCCAATAAAGTAATTTCAAGAATCTATTCGCGGCGGTCGATACCCTTACCTTCACAAAAAGCTTTGCATCGTGTTTGATGATGACTTATGTCCATTAATAATTTCTTTTTTCTTTTTGAGGCTAGTTGCGGGGCAGGGGCACAAGCGTGCTATAAATAGGTTGTGGGTTCAATTCTGACTCAAAGAAATGAAATATTTAATATATTCCTCTTCTCGCTCTGATAACAAGGCGGAACGTAGAGTTTCCACTTCCACTCAACACGCAATGTCTCCAGATTTTGGCGGAAAGTGGGGAACGGAAATATTTTAATAAGGAAAGAGTGTGTTAACACTAGGTTCCCAGGTTCCCTCTGCCTATCCTGCTATATTCGGGATACAGCGTGAAGATAAACAAAACAATATTATATTATTAGTCTTACAGCAGTACCTTTAAAATACATGAATATTATATAAGTAGGCCATTTCCTGAACTAAACAGTTTTAAGCAGTGTTGGAATTTCATAGGACGACGACTGTGTAAGCACGCACAGAGCATTACTCGCATTCGAAGTAAAGAGTTAAAAGTGACTTAAAATTTACTGCTGGAGCACCTTAACTGCGGGTAATACTTGTAGTTACAAAATATAAATAGAAATGTATTCGAGATGGTTTAAAGAGAAATTATTTTAATTTTGGAACAATAAAGAATATTTTACGTACTTTTTCTTCTACGTTTTGATTAATAAAAATAAATGTATTATAATTTTTTTTTGAAATCCGTTGCATTTAATTCAAAACGGTTATTTTTAATCATCTTTATAATTAATACAAAAAAATTATATAAATCCGGAAATTAACAACAACATAAAGCGTTAATTAAATTTATAAATACACAGAATAATTGCAATAATAAATGATGATATCGTAAAAATATAGCCACTGTTATACTTTAATACTCTTAGGCATACATATCAGGCATCGTAAAAGCTCTCAGTTATCTACGTACTTAAATGTTATTTGTATGAGTTTGGTTCAGATAAATTGCTAGTACTATTATTTTATTAAAAGCAAAATAAATCAAATTATCACGGAAATACTAATATGAGGTGAGCACGTAGCACGCGAGAGAGTAGTTTAATATAATTTCTAAGAGAAAGAAGCTTTACATTACGTTGAGATGTTAACTGCGCCGCGATTCACTCAGAAATTATAGCGTTTTAATATCTGGCGTTTATGTATACAATAAACTGTAAAGCTTATACCGCTGACGTCTCATATATACCTACATACAATATTGAAAAACAGAATTGATAAAACTTTTAGTATTGAGAACACTTATAAAATAGAGCAATAAAATTCTTAATCGATTCGCAAAATAATAATAATGCTCGATACTTTTTACTCGTATTAATTCATTATAAACTTTCACATTTTAATAATGCTCAGAGAATCGGGTTAAACACATCAGAAAATATAATCGTAAATCACAACATTTAGGAGCGTAATAAGTCAGTGATAATATATTGCGATAATGGCGTGTTTAACCTTTGCGGAGACACTAAATTCCCGTCCCACTTTTGGGGTTGGGCTAAGCTACGCCTAGTGCACTATCTCCCATATCGACGTCTTGTAGCTGTTACGCTTAGCAATAATTTACCCGAGGCTGCCGGCTATCTGCGACGATACAAATCGGCGATAAGCGCCGCGCTATGTATCATATTGTTTCTAAAGTCAACACTAAGTGCGTGTCGCGTGTGTTCTTGTTAAATCTGCGGCCGCATGCTGCGCGCCGACAGGGCCGAGCGCGCGTACAGAGATAACATTCAAATGCTTGAGCGGCATCACACTGACATCGGTGCTCTATTGTACATATCCGGAAACGTCGTTCGATCACATAAACGCAAACTGAAACATAAAGCCTTTGAACTTATGACCTTTACACACTTCGCTAAACTCTGTTATATCCAATATAATCGTTGTCCTATAAAA
The DNA here is from genome assembly GCA_018249695.1 of Heliconius erato demophoon. Lineage (NCBI taxonomy): Eukaryota > Metazoa > Arthropoda > Insecta > Lepidoptera > Nymphalidae > Heliconius > Heliconius erato. The sequence continues at coordinate 26,690 of DWQW01000266.1, read as the reverse complement.
TTTCTAAGTTACAGTAAATATATTTATTGTTTCAAAACATTATTTCATTATCTAAGGTCCACTATGTTCTAATGTAAATTATGGTAAGTACTATCGGGGCATACTCTATAAAAATATCAACTAATGAGGCTGTCTCATACTGGTATATACGGAGCTGTATCTTGGGTTCAGGACCTAGGATGTAAAATAATTTTATGCTTGTGGTTATGGCGTAGGAATCGCGGAACAATGGCCGGCCAAAAGGCGAGCAATCTTTATTGTTCATCTCACTCTAATTCGAAATTGTTCTATTCAAATTGATTTCCATCAAGAAAGATAAAATTAAAATTTATGACAAAACGGTAAAAGCTGGAAAGGCGGACCGTAACAATGTTTGTTTAGTATCGAATTAGACTAGACAGAGCAGTGAAATGACTAAGCCATTTTAATATTTATTTTAACATATGAGATTAAATTGGCAAAAGATGTATGGCTTTTCTTTATGTTCCTTTTTAAAAAGTAAAAATGATACGCAATTTTTCAGTTTTAAGTAGGTATAATATATTAGTTTGTGTGCCATTAATTAATAGCTTTAATATTATAATATCTAATATTCGTATTTATTAAAAAAAAAGAAAAATATTTAAAAACGTATAAAAATTTGAACGTAGCAAGATCATCCGAACCGTTGGTAACCGTCCATACATCCAGCTATATGTAACTTGAAATTAACGCTCCATTATTGTTTAAAAGATACTAAGAAACAGAACGCCACAAGTGATAATAACTAAACCAATAGCTTTGTTGTAAATAATACTTAACACTGTCTGAACGAGCCACCGGTGGTATGGTGTGTGGGAAAGAGAAATTTGCGATAGTGAGACAGCCCGAGCCAATGGTGACCTCACGATTTCAATTGTCCATGCGAAATGTTACAGGGAAACTAAACGATGTCACGAGGAAGACAATCCTAGTTTTAAATTCAAGGTCAGATATGTGCTAGCTGAAGTATTATTCCACGTCAAAGCATTTCAAAGTCAATGAAATGCTATTGTAGCAAAACATAAACATTCTTTAGTGCTGTAAAATATTAAACTAAAGAAGAGTAAGATTTAGTAATATTTTTGTATATAATTATACAGTTAGGAAATAGTTTATTTTTAATAGTGTTCTCATAAGAAATTTCAATACGATTAGATAAGCTGTTATATCTATTATGAACAGACTTAATTTCAACATTAGTATTAGATTAATAAGTTGCAAAAAAGTTAAGCTCGCCACGACCGCCTATCGTTTCTAAGACACGAGATAAAGAAACGAGTCGCTGACATCTGTCTTCTGTAAGTATCCGGACGATCCGTGTACATAGTTGAAAAGTTTGTTAGAAATATAAGTTGTGTGGCTTATAAAGGATTTAAATAATCCGCAAGAGAAGAAATGTTAAAGTTTATCAACCGTCTAAGATTCATTTCCATATTTAATTACAATTTTATCCATGAAGGCAGATTAAGGAGATCAGGAAAATGTATAGATCGACCTCTAAGGTGATAAATTATTGCTAATGTAAGACAATATCATAACGTTAAATAAAGTATACTAATTGAAAATCCTTTTTTTTGATATTAACTGATTCAATCACTGAATTGTTGTAATTTTTTTATGGAAAAGGACAAGGCAAACGAGCGTTCGGGTCACCTAATGTTAAGTGATTACCGCCGCCCAGTGCTGTGCCCGCGCCACACCAGAAGAGCTACAGGTGCGTTGCTGGCCTTTAAGGTGGAGATAGACGCGCTTTTTGAAGGTACCCATGTCATATCAACCTGGAAACACTGCCGCGGGTAGGCCATTCCACAGTTCCGCGGCGCCTATAAGTATATTTACCTATTAAAGAGATCTCACCATGCTTTCGATAGGTTTAGTATATCAATAGATCTATAAATTAATGAGTATGTCCACATATATTATTTTTTACTTTCGCTTTCATTTATCGCTGTAAAGAAAACAATATTTAAAAACCTAGACAGAATTAAATGACATATTCATAGAAATTAACAAGGACCTCATTATCATCATTTAGTATGAAAATATTGTGAAGAAAACATTTTCATTGAATATTATGATTAAGTTAGAAGCAAGATAGTAATGTATTTTACATATCGATACTTAATAGATGTTTTAGAAAAATCTATTAAGTAATCTAGTAAAAGTTAAATTAGCTAGATCTGACATATCTTTTTAAATTGAGCCACTTGAGGATTCCGTTTAAAGAGTAAGTTAAAAACAAGATACAAAACAAAAAGTAAAGATTACTAATTGGAAAGGATGTTTTATCTTAAATGCGTGTTGTGTTTACCGATTTAATCGTTGCCTTATAAATACCTTTGTTTGCTTTCGAAAAAGCAGCGAAAGGATGGCACTCATTGTTTAGTATTCGGAATACTTGCTTCAGATACATATCATCACACTACAGTTCATTAAAATCGGATAAGACTAAATAAGCATTGAAATAGAAGTCATGTCCTTTTATGCATAAAAATAAATTATAATTTTTTTGAAATTCATAATACAAAAATAATATTCTATATAAATGTAGTTGAGATTATTTAGCTTTATATCTATTGTAAATAATCCCAATAAATTAGTTGTTTCATTTGATAGCGGAATCATCAATTTCGGTACGACAAAATCCAACGCTGTCCAGCGTATACATGTATGAATAATTTACATGCTAAAAGGCTGGTTTTGCGATCTGGTATCGAGAAAATGCCAGGCTAACTGTTACCAGTTACTTCTTGGACACACCTATTTGTTTAAAACACGTGTGGCCACTGACTATTGCATATATTTATATATGTAATGTAAACACAACGGACAGTAACTGTTTAGTGCAACTGTAAATTGATAATTACCATTTAAATTTAGTAGATTCGTTTCGGCGAGAATTTGTTAGAATTATTTTGTTCAAATATTTAAATTTTATATTTGACTAATAGATAAGGTATTTCTAAATTTAAGCTTATGTATGTGATATGTTTTTTTTCAGCTTCACGTTTTATTCTACATCTATGTATATGCGGTAGTAGAGCAGACAGAGGGAACCTAGTGTTAAGACACTTAGTTAGTTCTCTACTTTCTGCCGAATTTTTGACGCATTGCGTATTGAATAGCGGAAATCAACGTCGCGCTTTTTGCCTTGGCACCAGAGCGAAGAAATGAAAATATTAATCAATAATAATTTATTCTGCCGAGAGGGGATCGAATCCACTACCATGGTATTACCACGACGGCCTCATATACATATGTACATATACGTAAGCGTGTAATGTAACATGGATCAATATTTAGTTTACCCATGATCTTTCAACACCGCTTCAAGTCTTCCAGAATGTGTGTTCCATACATACGCAGCGCCGTCCGCCGCACCCACAGCCAACAACCGCCCGCCCGGCCCGAACGCCGCCCGCGACCAGTCGCAGCCCACCTTAAACGCTTCGTGACTTTGGAAATAAAAAAACAATTTAAAAATATATAATAAAAATACTATTTAATCAAAGTGTTACACATATATATACAAAAAAGTGTCATAAACCGTTCAAAAGATAAAACTGAAACGAAAACAACAAATAAAGCTTATCAAAATGAATTAAATGCAAATTTTATGTGTAGATCAATTTCACAGTTGAATTTTAAATAATGAGTCACACATCCACCTTTGCCATCTGTCTGCGGGTGTCATGTGTGACTTCATTTGTATATTTATAGATCCGCTTGGTATGCTTAATTTACTGTTAGGTGACATTAAATTTTTAGCATATAGCAGAATTTCTTTTTGAGGCTATTCGTGGCGCAAGGGTACAAGCGTCTAGCTGTAAACTCGTCAAGCTGTGGGTTCGATTCACAGTCGAGGAAATGTAATAGTTTTTTTTTTAAATTAACATTTCTTCCTCAGGTCTCGAAGCAAAGCACGGCGTTGAATTCCGCCATTCACCACTCAATGCCTCTAGAATTTGGTGGAATGTGGAGAGCAAGGCGTCTTAACATTCCATCTGTTTACCCTGCTAGATGCGGGATGCAGCGTGAAGCTGATAAAAAAAAAGATTAAATTATTCTCACCTGAAAGATCGTACTATTGTATTCATTCTCAAATCTATGAGCTGTATCGTATCGTCTCGGACACACGCGAGCAGATAATTGCTATCTACGAACAAACACAAAAAAAAACCTACATTAGCCTCGTGTCACACGTTACGTTCATAATAATAATAATAATAGGATTACTTTTTGTGCGAACTAGACTTAATGCATCAACATGTTAACATCAACAGTTATGTGAAAAAATAAAAAATAAAAATAAGTCACTAACCGTATTTTAAAATTTATACTAAGCTCTGATAAAACGCTGTCAGTCAAAATGGACTAGAGGGCAATTTGTTTTATTACTTTCGAGATACTGTTCACAAGCTGCTCGCTCTCTGTGGGTTATGTGGAGCGAAGCATTTTTAATGTTTCACGTGAAACCTTGGGGTCAAGCCAATTAAGACGTGTTGCATCTCTTGGCCAGGTGAGAATGTTATGCAAGAATAGAATACAAGATGGTAGATTAAAAGGACAACCAAGTTAATGAAAAAAGGGTAATATTAAGTATTGATAATATTTATCGAATTCCATATTTCAGGTAATAAAGTTACTTTTTTTTATAATCAGATTTTTTATGCTGTTAATATTATATGGATTGTTTATTATGCGTAGTCTGTATTTTATACCTGAACTATAATTATAAAAAAATATATGTTTGATGGTGGGTTGGTGGGTCATTACGAAGAGCAAAGTTAATAAAAATTTTACAAGTGCCCATTATATAAAGTAGTGGTATTTTTGATTTTGTCTTTCCACCTATCCGTTGTATCAGTCATCGATGTTATAGTATAAAAAAAATATAAGCATTAGACCGGACGCTAGAATATGTAATGGTAGATTGCAGTGATTGCAAAATTATGCGGATGAATTGTTCCAAATTACATGATTTATTTCATACATTACTCTTAGTCTAATACATTTAGAAAGCGTTGTTATTTTTTAAATTGGAAATTTAAGCAAATACATATCGTAGATGTTATAAATAGATGCATCAAATAGATAAAATTTAATGTACATAGTATCTATTAAATATAATAGTAAAAAAAGATAAAAAATATATCAATTTCCGAGTTGCTTTGATGTTAACAAATAACAATTGACCTGATCGTATTTTAATTTATTACATGTAGAACATTCACATTTTAGTTTTCTATAATCGGGCTAAACCGAATCGGGTACGATTTCATTCTATTTCTTCCTACTACTTTCTATCCCATTTTTCTATGGAGTCGGCGTCACGCCAACGATGAAATCGACGTGATTTAATCAAATACCTAGGCATAGTGACGTTCCAGCACTCAGATTGATTGAAGGTATCAATCTCGGTGTTTCGTGCATCGAACCGTTACCAACAAAAAAGGGATTGATCGAGACATGCGTAACGGAAATGGGCATCGCATACCCGTCACGTAACGCTGACACGAATACCGATATTAATGTACTGCATTCAATTATCTGTGAATATTAGTTTGGCCATAGATATTAACGAACTCGCGACGGCCATTTTGTTGATGTTAATTTATTCCCTATACGATATTACGTTTTAATTAACTCGCAGCTTTGACGTACCTCTGCTGAGGTCAAGCGATGTGACCTTGCCCTGAAGCATGATGTGGTTGGCCGACATTTCTGTTCGTATATCCCAAAAACGAATGCGTTTATCGAAGTGTCCAGAGATGATAGTCGAACCTGCACCGTCTGACGTTACGAGGTCGTTACAAGATGATCCTGCGAACTTAGTTTCTGTACCTGTTTATTTAAAAAAATGTATCATTAATGGCCAATCCTTTTATTCGATTTAGTAAAATATATTTTTTTATCACTATTATTATTATAATGTCCACGTTAGTAAAATGCGTACAGAAATAATTACAATCTATAGAGAAATTAGGATCATTTAGGTACAAGCCTGATATAAGCTAGATACCATGTATTGATTCTCGTTAAAATAGTCAACGAATGATTTAGGAACATTTAAATTGAGATAAGATAGTCAATTAGACACACTGGGACTGATAGTAATTAATTAGTTGCCTATCTGATACAGTAAATTACTTAGGCATAATGTTAGTTCTCATGAGGCCGAATTAAAATTCTGTATTATATTAAAGTTATAATTTATAATTGATTTTTTTATAAATCAATTGATTTTTTAAACTATATTTTAATTTTTTATTATATTTTTTCGTATATTTTAATAACACACAGGAGTTTCTTCAAATTTTGACATTATTAAACCAAACTGTTACCAATTAAAAAAGAAAGACGCTGCCACTATTATTAGAACTTACACATTCTACTTCTTAGATCCCAAATTTTGAGCGTTCGGTCGTGACTTCCAGTTATTACTTTCGTCGGCTCGCCGAGGAACTTTGCCGCCATTACTTTTCCGCTATGCCCTGTTAATGTGTGCTGCAAATATAATGTAATATTAAGATTAATTAAGAAATTAAAAATATTTTTATGACAGTTTCGTAATATATCATAATAGACATTCTTACATACAATAACAAATTTCAGCCTAATACCTAAGTATGGACTTGTATCTACAAATCATAAAATATTTAATATAAAGATACTTTCGACGTTTTCCATTTCAACGGTAGGATTTCTAACAGATATTTGATCTCTTTTAACATTAGGTAGGTTGAAGGAGGAACGATTACCCTGTGTTTATGGCATCGTGATTCCCAGTTAACCTCCTGTGCGATGTGTCTCACGAAAGTACGACGTGCGCCCATTTGCATATAAACTATCGATTAATTATTCAATATACCGTTAAAGTGACGATGCAGTAATATATCACGTAATGTATACCAGCTTATAATAATTCGAGGTCATAATGTTACACAATTTAGCGCCGCCGTTGTAATTGTTTGTAGATTTATGTTGACAATAAATTACAGTTTAGGTATAATATTTACAACGTTTACCTATGTAAACGAGAAACAGCTTCTGGTAGAAATTGATAAATAACACTAAATTATAAATTGTAAGCGAAAATGTTTGGAATAAGATATTAAATACTAACAAATAAATAAATATTAAATATTTTGAATATATCTCACGAATCTGTCCCTGTGTTTTAATTATTTACAAAACGCACCGTTATCACAGAGCATTGTGGACAAGTCTCTTACCATTTAAGTATACAACATAAACAAAAGCCACTACGCGACGCGCAAACTGCGAACATTGCTCCGCTCTAGGCCGCTACGCAAATGTTGCATAAATTGTGTAAGCCTCGTTTATATCGTTAAAACAATTCATTAACTCTTAATAGCTTATATTTAAATGTAATAATATTAAATTGAAATATAATATTTTTATATTATATTAAATAACAAGGCACCGAAATAAATGTTCATCTTCTTCCAATTTTAGATAAATAATCTATATATATAAAAGGACTTGTGCTGACTGACTGAGGTAAGACGCACGCAGAGCCGTAACCGCTGATGGTAGAAACGTGAAATTTGGGCAGATGTTTATTTTCATATTCTGGACATCCATTAAGAAGGGAATTTGAAAAATTTTAACCCTAAAGGGATGAAATAGGGGTTGAAAGTTTGTATGGAAAAAAAATTTAATCTGCACCGATTTTTATAAAATTTGAAATTCAGACTCTTAAAAATATTTCATTAAACACGTGTTTCATGGTTTTTAAGAGTTCACCCCCTAAGGGTTCAAATAAGGCAATGAAAGTTTATATGGAAAAATCTTTAAATTGCCACCGATTTTTATAAAAAATTAAATTCAGACTGTTAAAAATATTTTATTGCACACGTGTTTCGTGGTTTTTTTTGGATTCCCTCCTAATAAGCGGGCGAAGCCGCGCGCGCCCTCTAGTATTGACATATGATCAACATGAAGAAATTGTTGTTAAATTGAATAACAAAGTTAATAACAGCTTCACGCTGTATCCCGCACACTGCAGAGAAGCCAGAGGGAACCCCGTGTTAAGACACTTTCACACTCACTTTCCGAATTCTGAAGGTATTGTGTGTTGAGTGGCAAAACTTAACGCTGCGCTTTGCCTGGACACCAGAGCAATGAAATGGAAATATAAATTTAAGTAAATATTTAAATTTAAAAGCATTTCAGACAAACATCCAAAGTGTGCAAACCCAAAGCTATACAAGTACCTATAGTGTCACATTTCTCTGTGCGTATAACGAATAGCGATAATTTGCCCAAATCCGTTTCTGCGAGTGTATTTCAAATTTCAAAAAGGAATTAATTAAACTTAATTCTCACCAGGCGCCATTACCAGCGACCACTGTTACCAGCGAACGGCGAACGGGACCTTATCATTTGCTTTTAAAATTTATAGCATAACGGCTAATTAAATGTACATTCGTTCGGTTCGTTCTTTACGTCACGAGTATGGGACGCTAAACGCTGTCTTGACGATTAATAGGGGATTTAGATTATATCATTTGCTACTGTATTTGGTTTTGTAGTTAGCAAGCTGCTGGTCGATTAACTTATTAAAAAAAATTAAATCAGCTTCACGCTGTATCCCGCACACAGCAGGGTAGGCAGAAGGAACCTAGTGTTAAGACACTCCATTGCCCACTTTTTGCCGAATTCTGGAGGCCTCGACACCAGAGCGAAGAAATTGAAATATAAATTTAAGTAAATATTTCATCTCCTCGAGTGGTGATCGAACCTACAACCAGTTGGTTTTACAGTCACACTTCGCGTCGCTGCGCCACGACTGGCCATTAACTGGTTATATTTTTTTGATTTTTTAAATACTAGTGACCCGTCCGCGATTTCACACGCTTGAACTATTTATACGATTATAATATGTTTAATTATTTCTATCGAGACTGTAGGTAGGTACTCGCGCGCTTTAAAACCTGGTTTTTCCCGCGGGAATTCCGATCCTGCGGTAGTTCCGAGATGAAGAGACTGACAGACAAAATTTTTTAAATTGTTTGCGTTTAAGTATAGTGCAAATAGCTATATGCATTTAAAAACACATTTTCACATCGTAATTTTGCAATCATAGATAGAAATTTCAGTTTTATTTATATGTATAGATAATTGCCCCAGAATATAAATACGTATTATAATAAACTTATTTCTTTTTATTAATTTAAAATATAGGAAAACGTCTGAGGCCAGTCCGGCACAAAGTGTGACTGTAAACGCGACTGGTTGTGGGTTCAGAGGAAAGAGGGGAATGGTGTCTTAACACAAGGTACCCTACGCACTCATAAATAAATAACATTAAATAATTCATTATTAAATAAACAAAATCTTTAAAACAAAAGAACTGTTAATATATATACACTTAAAACTCGAATTACTATAATTATAATTATTTGGTTTCCAATAAGATATAAAATGAAAAACACAATATACAATTATCTTATACTGCTTACACATTCCTAAATAAGCTCTAGACTAACGACGTCTATTGTAAACATCTTTATATATTTTATGAAAGCCAAGTAAGCCCTTCCTTAGTGGGGCACTCACCATGCGTAATTGGTATAATTGTGGTGGTTTAAACTAATAAAAGGTTGTACATAAAAGTCTAAATTAGGAAAATTGCACCACGGATGTGCCTCCCCCGAGGTGGAATATCAGGCATTCGCTACACTTATCTCTGGTCTATGAATTTGAATACCCGAGTGGCCGCTGGAATATATAAATAGCGTACGTGCACCCAGCGAAATAACTCATTCCTTATAAATCTGTTGATTTGAATTGCTCTCTCATTAAAGATTCCAGTTGTGGAGGTCCGCTTGGAAGTACATAACTTATTACTTAACTTGGACAATTAAAAGCATTTGCACAACCCGGACGCTATTACTAGAATATATTTCTTTCAGCTTCACGCTGTATCCCGCGCAAAGCAGGGTAGACAAAGGGAACCTAGTGTTAAGACGCTCCGTTCCCCACTTACTACCGAATTCTGGAGGCATTGGAGGCATTGAGTGGCAGAATTTAACGCCGCGCTTTGCCTGGACACCAGCGCGAAGAAATAGAAATATAAATTTAAGTTTTATATTTTTGTTATCAGCTTCACGCTGTATCCCGTACACAGCAGGGTAGGCAGAGGGAACCTAGTGTTAACACTCCTGTTCCCCACTTTCTGCCGAATTCTGGAGGCATTGCGTGTTGAGTGGCAGAGCTCAACGCCGTGCTTTGCCTCGACACCAGAGCGGAGAAATGAAAATATAAATTTAAGTAAATATTTAATTTCCTCGAGTGAGGATCGAACCCACGACCAGTCGGTTTTACAGTCACACTATGTGCCCATGCGCCACGACTGGCCTCTTCTCTTTAATTCTAACAATCAGTTACCAAACTCTATATATTAACCTAAATATTATAACAACAGACTGTAACATTAAATATTAATTAAAATTAAAAGATTAAAATCCACGTATTGTTGGTCACGTCCTCGGTTGTATTCTCTAATGGCGGTTTCGTCGTGTAACGTAAACCACAGTTGATGACCATTAATTCATACGTCTGGTTGTTGGGAGTGACGCGGTGATTTAATCACAGCTCGCGACGGGGCGCTGCACTCGCGGATGCATGCGACACGTGTACCGTAAGCTCTCCTGGTAGGCGTGCTCGATGCTACTTAATTTACATTAAGCATAGACAATTATAAATTGATCATATTTGATATGTCGATTTATTTGCGGGAATAGTAAAAATCATTTATAAGCGACTTCAGAAAAATAGGTAAGAGCAGGTCGGTTTGACTTTAATTTATGTTTAATTTTGTAAGTATGTGCATATATGTATGTTTGAATACAACTATTACTAGTTTCTCGATAACTAAAAATAAAATTAAATCAGCTTCACGCTGTATCCCGCACACAGTAGGGTAGGCACTCCGTTCCCCACTCTCCATCGACAACTAAGTATTCAAGAGGGATAAAATAATTTGGGGTTGAAATCCGCCAATCAACAAGCTATGCTTTCAAAATTCGGGGGAAAGTGAGGATCGAAGGGTTTTATGCGGGATGCGGGATAATGCATAATGCTGAAAAAAAAATAAGGTTTTTAATAAGCATTCGAGTCCGTTTATTATATTGTAAAATACTTTTTAAAGCATTATTTACAATATTTTTTTGAAAGCACAAATGTAATAAATTTGTAAACAGCATTTTTATTAAGCTTTTAAACATAACAGTTGCTCGACATAAAAACTAAATGTTCAGTTATAATTAATTAAACATTATATGGACAGTGTTCATAAATTACACTGAAGCACATAATAAAATACATACCGCATCACGTGTGACATTAAAACTATTATTGAAACATTAAAAAGCTGTTTCACTTGTCTTAACATTAACTTTCGAAACAAAATACTAATAAATTTATAATTATTGTCCCAGAATCCGAGTAAAAGTATTCCTGAATTTATGTTTGGCGAATAAAATTAAAAAGAAACAGTTGAATAAATTGGACATTTTATCTTAAAATTGACCAATTAAACAGATCTTAATATGTATAATATTAAGCTGGGACGGTCCTGATTTTAAACGATAACCGTCATATTTCTGAGATAGTTGTGCACCGTGAGAACATTCTTATTTTATTATTAGTACCTGCATTATCCGCAGACGCGAGGTCCAATGTCTTAGTATAAAAATAAAGAATACAATAAGATGAATCATTATAAACTTCCCAAGATTATAATACTTTATTAAAGTATAAATAACCAAATGAATGCAATTTTAGGCCATTGTTATTATAAATATTTCTTTTGGGTTTCTTAATAGTGGATGACATGAAAATGAAATATTTTTGGCGTCATTTGTAAGATATAACATAAAATTTATTTTTGAAGATATTATTATAGATAAAAAAAATACATATATAATAATTTGATTCATAATATTGAAGTTCGTGCAAAAATGCACGCGGGAGTTTTCTCTTGAATAAAAAGTAAAAACTTAAAGTGCAACAATATATCTTGAAGTGTAAAATACACCATACATACCTTTAAAATAGCTGAACCTATACATATAATTCATATTAAGGCAATTAAGAAATCGTTGGCGGTAGTTTGATATAATAATTATATCAACTGACAGACGAATGCCACTTCAGTCTACTCGTGACCACGGACTACTGCAAAGTGTTCGAAACGTCGGGTTTCCAAAATGTAAAATCTTAAATATACGCGATTAATCGTGTTAAAATAGTTTCATTTAAAATAATATATTCGAGTTTCTCTTATTTCCAAGAAAGTTACCTTCTGATGATCCAAAGTAAAGTATATCAAAAATGCGAGTCACGGTGATTTTTATCTGGGTTTTCAAGGGGAATTTTATAAACACTTGCAATTTGTAAGTAAACGAAAAAAAACGCATTAACTATTTAAAGAGAAAATTGTATATATTTAATAAATATTAATTAATTTTTAATTTGGTTGTTTAATATAAATTCTAGGTTGATAATTTCATAGTCATTATATGCACTGTTACCGTAATAAAATTGTTAGCAATCTGCAGCCGGCGACAGAACATGCTTCGCCTGACAAGTTGGGTTACTAGTGAGGTCAATGTTGTTTCAAGAAATGTAGATGTCACATTCACTGGTGTAATATATACATGTCAGCATTACTCTATTACAACGTATATAATGAATTACTCAAATTTATATACTAAATTTTCACGATTATTCAAGTTTTTGTCCATAATGTAACATTAATAATTACAAAATTTTAGGACAAAAAAAAAATAGGTGTTATTAAAGTTGTAAAATATTTATAATGTATCAAAATAGTGTTTAGAAATATTTATGAATTGCTAAAATATTATTTTGTGCTGGAAATCAATGCAAGAGACGGTAATAAAATAAATTGAATCTTCTTGTAAGAACCAACAATTCCTTAGTAGAGAAAGCTGTCAAGGTCCTAGGGTCAGCTGACGTTATTAAATTTTGCCCATCCTATAATACATGTCTCTGCAAGTCGGTACAATATTAAAAAAATATATCAACATAAATGGTTGGAAAAGCGTAAGTGTTAGGAATTACCTTCTCTGTTCACGTTGGAATCAATGAATGTTTTATATAAGGGATTCTTAATTGTTAAGACAATATTAGGTGTTAATGTATTAGTAGATGAGGACATTGAAGTTAGCTGTAAATAGCTGTATGCTCTAGAAAGATATATATGACAGCTAAATCATTCATTTAGTTTTTATAATAAATAAATTGTATTGTTAGTATGAAACATTTTTTACCATCGGTAGTTGAGATTACTTAGCGGCCAAACACTTGCTCTGTCATAAATATACCTGCAGGCTACCGGCTTCAATAGAACCCAATAAAGACTGCTGTCTTCGTGAATACAATGAAGTAAGAAGACAATGGGAAGTGGATCTAAAACAAACTAACTCATCTAGTCTTCTTATTACAGACATTCTCACACATTTGCTAATTAATCGCGTGATCAAGTTACTTTGGCGTTTAATAATTATTAATCCATGTTAATAGGTTATAGATTGCTTTTGTAATCTTAAGTGAAAAATCTAACAATTCTTATAAGCGATTTCTTGATCAGCTGCCTTCGGCGCATAAAGAACGGGAAGGCAGTGGGACTTGATGGTATTTCGATCGAAGCAGGGAAATGTTGGGTTCTCTTAGTGTCCTCATGCTTACTGATCTTTTTAACCATATCTTGAACATACGAATGATGCCACATGACTGGCAGCAAAGTTTCAGTTCCCTGTTCTAGAAGAAAGGGCTGCCCCTTTTCTATTTAGGATTATAAGGGCATTAAGTTTATGAGTCATACCGTGAAGCTCTTCGAGCACATGATCGACCTCAGGCTTTGCCGAGAGTATACTATATTTGAGTCTTAATATGGATTTTAGTCAGGATCGGGCACGCCATTTTTGCTCTCTGAACATTGACGGAGGTATACAGGGAAAAAATGAGACATCTGCATGTGTCCTTTTTAGATTTAGATGGCTGGAGGTCACTGGTGTGGTCTGCGATCGCAGAATACCGCCTGAGCTCAGGGGGCTGATATACAAGAGCATCATCCGACCGGTACTTTATAGGGCAGCGAATACTGGCCAACACTATCTAGGCACACTCTGGACCTAGAAGGACAACGTCACGGAAGTGAAGAGGCTGAGGTGGATGTGCGACGTAAGCTCCATGAGCGTCGCCTGAGATAGTATGTCACATGGAAGTGTCTTGCTATGTATATCCCTGGAGAGATACCTGGCGGATGCCCAAGGAAGTCCTGGTTGCATTGGTTGGAGATCTATGCCAGGAGGAACTAGAAATATTATATGATAATAATAATAACAGTATATTTGTTTCATATTTGACCGCCACAATATAATAATATCAATTTCAACATAATTATTATATTTATAAGACAATTTGATAGTACAAGAAGCAATTTTAACCATTAAACTAAATAATGTAGCAAACGTAATACTTATTTCAATAAGCTTTCGCGATTGCTCATGAAAGCATAAACCGATTAATCTTTATAACACTCCATTCAGAGCTATTGGTGCTAATAACTCTATTCTAGCGGAGAAAGTACACTGTTTTACAAAATTATCTGTACTTTTTTAAAGAAATTATTAAATAATAATTTTATATTAGTGGAGGCTTAAGCTTGTTAATATGACCAATCAAATTAAGAAGTCAATGGTTCGATGACGAAAGTTGTATTTAAATTCGATAAGACAACGAGGCGAAATGTGATCTTAACGTATCCTTTAATTTTAATGTGGGAAAAAATAATACCGTTATAAAACTGTAAAAAATGTTAAAACCTGTTTAAAGATTATATGCAGATTTATTTTTAACTTGTTAGTTTTTTGGTTGAAATGTTACACACGGTATTAATACTACGTAATTTCTCCTCGCTCCGTGTACAAAAGTTGTACAAAAACAGTTAATTTGTGATGTGATGTTCCTATATTTTTTTTAGCGGTACGCTAGGCCCCACACAGCAAGGTAGGCAGAAGGGAACCTAGTGTTAAGACACTCTGTTCTCCATTTTCTGCCAGATTCTGGAAACATTGCGTATCAAATGGCGGAATTCAACGCTGCGTTTTGCCTCGACACCAGAACGACGAATAATTTGATCGAAAGTGGGGAGCGGAATGTCTTAACATTAGGCTCCCCCCTTTGCCTACTCTATTAGTTGTAGGAAACAGCGTGAAGCTGCTAAAAATATGAGTATTAAAAAAAGACACGAAACTAACATATTTCATGTAAGCACAACCAAGTCATGTTCATCATATTTCCATGAACGCAAAAAAAATTGTTACCTAAACAATACAAACACGAAAACGGTGTTATTAAAAGAAAAATGAATGACAAACACTTTTCACACAACTATCGTATAGGAATAGAAAGCGGAAGTGGCGATAAAGACGTACAAAAGAGGATAAATTTTCGAGAAAAAAATATAGAAAATACTATAATGATTGAGGAGTTAACAATTTATTGTAGTTATCGCCAAGTTCACTCAGTGTGATTGAACCCGCGTGTTATGCGTGAGGAAGTTCGCTCCGTAAAAATGCTTTGTCACTACAAAAAAACCATTAAGTATTTCCGATAACATGTATTTAAATTGAAAACTGTACATTGAGGCCGTCGTGGCGCAGGGGGCGTGTGATTGTAACGCGACGGTTGTGGGTTCGTTGCCCACTCAGGGGAATTAATTATTATTTATTAATACATTCATTTCTTCGCTCTGATAACAATGCAAAACCGCGTTGAGTATCACCACTCAATACGCAATGCCCTGAAAATTTGTCGGAAAGAGGGTAACGGAGTGTCTTAACACTAGGTTCCCTATGCCTACCCTGCTATAAGTGGGATATAGCGTGAAGCAGAAAATTAAAAAAAAATATTTTACATTCGAATAGAACAACGAGTCCTACGTTTGGATAGACGAAATTAAACTGTAAGTGAAACAATTTCAGATTTCGCATACTCATCATGTAAAACTGTTCAGATAAGTATGGAAGCATGCGATATACCAAAATTGGTGGTCCAAGAATCTATGTGACCGTGTTATAGACGGTTGTAATGTTACTATGGCGTGCCGACACCATCTCTAATGCGCTTATAATGGCGATATCGGAGCTTCGCGAGTGCTAAGTAATTGATGGGGCAACTCGAATAACGATTAACACGTTAATATAACCAAATTATTTTAGTAAATAATAGCTTAATTTCAATTTTTATTTTGATATTAATCTTCATTTATTATTTGTATATTACAGTTTTATTGAGTGTGTCTTTATGATTAATACACACCACTGGTCATTATTAACTTAAGAAGTGTTAATGGAAACATTATTTTACATATTTTAGCATAATTATTTACTTTATGTTTTTTTTTTAATTAATTGGAGAACATGTAATTTTAGAAGATACATGGATTGTTAGTTAAGAGAAATATCGATAACACCGTTACATTTGTGTAGGTACATAAATTTTCTTAACAAAAATATAAGATTAAGTTTTACAGTTTAAAATTCTGCTTTATATCGGTTATGAAGTAAACATTGAAGATATTTTATCAGTATGTTAGGGTGACAACATTTCGTGAAAATAGAGTACTCAGTCTATATTTACATGTACTCTTTGTCTGAGGATTTGTAGATCATCATTTTATCAGTTAATTGCGATAGCTCCAAATTAATATTAATAAGTAAATCTAAGAGCAATTGTTCTCTTAGAATAATACTGTTTAGTCGTACTATTGATAATACGCATTAAAATTTATTGAAAAAAATATAATATTAATTACTTATTACTTTATGCAATATGTAATGTAGGTACTAATTCAACATTGTGGGATAAGCTTTACATTTCTATACTTAATATACGTTAATATGTACTTTTTTGTTGGATTGGCAACATTCTTTGAATTTACTTTTTTACGCCCTAAAAGTCATAAGGAGACATACAAAATATTTCAATATTAGGAGTGGCACCAGCTCAGAGATAATAACAGTACTCCATATGAGGCCGAACCTGGGCCCTATATAAGGCCAATTGGTGTTTTAGCGTGAAGTTTTTCAAGTAGAAAGAAGATAATGAGTGAGTATGTGTGGACGGCCACAATACGAAAAAACAAAAACCAAAATTTTGAACCACTTACTTATTCAGTTTAAGTAAATATTGCTACACAGTCAGCAGGGCTTTTATAATAATAAACGAAGCATAAAAAAGCTTTCTATTTTAAACTATAGTATCCACAAGTAAAAGTAAATTCTATGCATTATCATAATCACAATTACCCGGTAATCGGTAAAGATCAATGGTCAACGTAGACTGAAACACGATAAGCCCCGATTGTTTGCTCAAGGTTTGCACTGTCTATTTTTTTAATGGGCCATTCACTAAATTATACGTTTTCATCATGTGAAAGTTGTACGGGATTCAAATCAATTCTTTAAATTATGTCTTCGAGTGAAAGTGGTCTTTTGGAACATTTGGGCCTAGGGTCTGTTAATAGATGAACATTTTTCATATACAATATGCATTGTTTGCTTGGGCCGCTCTTAATATTTCGTAAAATAATTGTCAAATCATTTCTTCAATAATAATCAGTTTAGAACATTTTATTGGAGAAAACTTGTAATATTGCAGATTGAGTGGTTTTGTTGTTATAGCGATAGCTATCTTGTTATACAAGAGTAAATATCGTTAAATCAGTATGGCTGAAGGGCTCAATCTCAAAGGCATGAATAGCGTGAATATTACGTTTAGAAGTGGGCGCGGAGTGCTTGAACAGTGTTAGTTACAGAGTGCGCAAAATATACCATACAAGCGATAGTTCAAGTTGAAGATTAAACGAAAATACAATTACATTTATATTAAAAAACACAAAACAAAAAAAATGTCAAACTTTCACATCAGTCATCTATGTGAAAATGTGCACTGAGACACTTAAAACTTAATAGTTCTTCCGACGAACAAAAAGATAAGTATTTTTATAAACAGTAAACAACCAGTTTATAGCAATATAAAAATTTAATGAATCAATTTTACTTCTCTTTAAGGGAATTCAAGCGTAAAAAGTAAGTTGATGTATGACACATCAGTTGGTTGATGTAGAAAATTTGACATACAAATGTTATCTTTCGTTTTACCGGACACATGTAAATTAATTAATAAACATGCTCGATCACATGTCTCCGGTAAAAAATAAATTTTATTTATATAATGTTCCATATTTTAAATAAGCTAACAAAAAACGGTATTATGGTAAGTGTGGCAAACATAAAATAATATAATACATATATATTTTTAATAAATTATTAATATATTATATTTAAAATTCAAATTTCTTTTTGTTGAATACTTGACACCAGTTTTGATGAAGATTATACGTATTTTATATTTATAACATTGCTATCAGTAAGATACGAAACTAGACCTTATATAAGAAGCCCCTTCATACAGAAGTCAAGTCAAAGGGAATTATGGAATTCTTCATTAGTGGAATAAAGTAAAAAACAGTAAAAAATCCAAACCTAACATGACCATCATTACATGAAATATTAATTAATTCTAATCAACCTGAAGCCATCGAGGCGTAGTAGTTACGCGTCGTCTGTCAGTTATTCAACATTAGAAGAGTTATAAGAATCTATTTAAGGAAAATAAATAAATCAGCTTCACGCTGTATCCCGCACACAGCAGGGTAGGCAGAGGGAACCTAGTGTTAAGACACTCCGTTCCCCACTTTCTGCCGAATTCTGGAGGCATAGCGTGTTGAGTGGCAGAACCCAACGCCGCGCTTAACCTCGACACCAGAGCGAAGAAATGGAAATATAAATATAAGTAAATATTTCATCTCCTCGAGTGGGGATCGAACCCACAACCAGTCGGTTTTATAGTCACACTTCGTGCCGCTGCGCCACGACAGGTCTCAGGAACGGAAAATAAATATAAAAATAAATTACATTTATATAATGCACATAATTTTTTTTTCTAAATATGTAATTTCTAAAAAAACAACGGTACCACACGCTCGGTAATGAACTGCAAATATCCCTTTTAATACGTTAAGAAATTATTTAATTGTGAATTTTTTTCTTATATAAGCCTCGAATTTAGCACATTGTTTTTGATCAAAATTCTCACTAAACGGAGAAGGCGCAAACGCAGTTCGCTATCGGCGCGGGGGCATCTGCCTCTGTACGTCAAGTTAACGGTGCGGAACTGGACACTAACTTGAGGGTATGTAACTAACTGTACGCTAAAATTCACACCTTCTGGTAAGCATTCGTTGCTCAAAACTAATATTTATTTTAAATAATGTAAAACTGGAGTAAATAAAATAAAATAAAAATAAATCAGCTTCACGCTGTATCGCACACAGCAGGATAGCCAGAGGGAACCTAGTATTAAGGCACTCCATTTCCCACTTTCCGCCGAAATCTGGAGGCATTGTGTGTTGAGTGGCGGAAATCGACGCCGCGCTTTGTAGTTAATTAGAAAGAATGAAATCATACAACATCGTAATTTTTTAATATAAATAATGGTGTGGTTTGAAAAAAATAAATATTAAAATATCTATATTATTATTGATACTTAAAGTAAGTAGTTCACGTGAGAAGAAGTATTATTTTGCATAAAAATGCACAGCGACCTCCATCTCATTTACTGAAGTAAGTATACAGTACAAGCCTAGCCTGATCTAAGTCTACTTGGATGCTTTAAGATTTGTAGCGTGGGAAGTCAAACGCTAAGCGACCATATAATAGTTTAAAGATGTGAAAGCACTACGTAAATTGACGACGATATAATTATTAATTTTCTTTAGAAAGAATAAAGAAAATAACTTAATTGGATGGACTGCTTATTTCACAATATTATATGTAATATTAATTTTGTCTCAAATCTTTTTAATGAGTACCATGCTCTTGTCAACATTTATATTATTATTTCTTAGATTTTTTGTATATACACATAGCAGGTTAAGCAGAGAGAACCAATTTTTAATAATATACTGTAATAAGCTGGTATATATATCATTAAATACTTTATCAATAAAGAAACAGTTAATCATAAACATTTTTTACATTCAAACGTCGAAAAGTACTTAATAGATATCATAGACTAGTATCATGTCGATAATTCATCATGTTTTTGTCGCACAAAAACAAATGCCTTCGGTATCACATTCATAACTGTATTTAAACAAGTATTTGGAGAAAAAAAAGTTGAGCATCCATTTATTACCAGGACATAAATGACATGTAACATCATTTATAAATCAGTGTCTCATTAAAAAAATAACAAGAAAAAATAATAATTTCAAACACAATGAGAGATTTGGAGGTAAATATCCTTAGTGACTGAAGTCTATTTGGACATAGACAAGAACATGAGAGGTTTGCTAGGAATAATCGGCGAGCCCGGGTGGCCGACGACTCGAGAGCACCGCTCCACGCGTGCATCCAATCATTGCGTTATTTACATACATATACATACGTGTACACCGCATAAATTAATATTAAATAACATTAATTTAATGTCTTTTTTTCCGAATTATTTAAATTTATTATAAATATGTAATGTATTTTTTTTAGATAATGACATTTGTAGATATTCAAGTCAGTCACCTTTTCATTTTATATATTTCATATATTTCGAAGATTCGGTGCATAGCCACAGGGAATAAAATAGAAGAAGAGAATTAATAAACGTCGAAGCCCGTAGCACGCATGCCACGTTATTATAAGACAATGGATGTAACTCTAGGCTTTTGATTTTGTTGTTTTGCTCAGAGATCTATACAATAGCATCATACAGCTGCGGCTATTTTTTATAAATGTTAATTCAAAAGTAAATAAAATAATAAAATTGAGGCGCAGGCGTTTAAAGTCACACGCTTAAGGGTATAAACGGTGTAGGTTATGGGCTCGTATTCCACTCAAGAAAATTGAATATTTAATACATTCATTTCTTCGCTTTGGTGTCGAGGAAAAGCGCAGTGTTGAGTTCTGCCATACGATGTAGGAATTCGGCGGAAACTTGACAACGGAAATATCTTAACAATATGTTCCCTCTGATTGACTACCCTGCTATATTCATAACGTGAAGCCAAAAAAAAAATTATACGTGAAGCCAAAAAAAATTATATGGCATTAAGTTTCTCAAGGAACGGTGTTTATCGACGTGATATTGCATGTATCAATAAATTAAGTTTCATTAAAAATATATATTTTATAAGAATCACACACATATATATGTGTTTATAAGTTTAATTTGAGATAATTTCTAAGAAAAACAATTGCAGTTGATAATATACCTATTGGATGAATGACACGGAAGTCCACGCGGGAGACAATGGGTGCGCAGAAGGTGCATCTGTGAAATATTTCATAGGCCTGCGTCCGTAATTAGAGAACGGGCGGAGGCGAGGCGACTCTATCGCGGCATCCGGCGTCGCGCTATCATGTGAGAGATCGTCCGATCCTCCAGCCGCCTCTTGCACTTAGCCTAACACGCTTGTGATTGCAAATAATTACGCGTTCTTTGATTTCTGGGGTCCGCTTTGTAATGTTTATCTATAATTTCTTTTTTTTTAGCTTGACTCTGTGCCCGTATATAGCAGAGTAGGCAGAGGGAGCCTAGTGTTAGGACACTCCGTTCCCCATTTTCCGGAGGCAGTGTGTGTTAATAGTCGGAACTCAACGCCTCGTTTTGCCTTGATACCACAGCGAAGAAAAGGAAATATACATTTAAATAAATATTACTTGCCTCCAGAATTCGGCGAAAAGTGGGGAACGGAGTGTCTTAACACTAGGTTCCCTCTGCCTACCCTGTAATGTGCGGGTATATATGATGTGTAGTTTTAAATATTAGCTGTACTAAAATATTAATTAATAAGATTATTGATTTTAGTTTTTCTTACACATTCTAAATGAAACTGTTAAACCAGATCTATAGCGTGTATTTAGTTGTAGCCTTCAAAATAATTATTAACTTGTAATTATTTTATTTTATATTACGAGCAGGCAAACGATCTAGCGGATGATCACCTGATTATTAGAAGCACCAAAGAAACATTAATGCATTGCCGGCTTTTCATTTTTTTTAATCTATCCTTTGAAAGACTCAATATTGTAATTATGTGGAAACCATCCCTGGTGCTAATTGGTTCTAGAATTTGCAGCCAGGACACGATTTATTATTATTTATATGTATTATTGATGTAATAAAACGCGTTGAGAATAATTATCTGAAGAGTACTAGAAGTAGAGTAATTTGTTCGAAAATACTTATATGTAATAACTCAATCATTCTACAAAGTTAATTAAAAAGGATGATACAGCAACCAATTTCACTTATATACAGGCAAATAAGATATGCCAATAGTACTAACTCGGTTCATTCTTTATAACCCTTATCTAACTGCATTTAAACCGGTCATTAACGTCGAGGAAGTAAACAAGATTCCGGTTTGCTGATAATTATAAAATAGTAAATATCGTATTTCCGCGCTGAGAAAATATTTTTTTTTATTAATATAAAAACAGTTTCACGGTGTATCCCGCACACAGCAGGGTAGGCGGGAGGAACCTCGATCGAGGTCTGGAGGCATTGTGTGTTGAGTGGCGGAACTCAACGCCGCGCTTTGCCTCGGCACCAGAGCGAAGAAATTAAAATATAAATGTAAATAAATATTTAAATTCCTCGAGTGGGGATCGAACCCACAACCAGTCGGTTTTACAGTCACACTTTGTGCTCCTGCACCAAGACTGGCCTCAAGTATAATTATTTTTTAATAATAATTATACTTGAGGCCAGTCGGAAACAATATATTTAGGCACGTACTTGCCTATAATGTTTTACAACAAAATATTTTTAAGTTTTATGATCCGCACCGTAAGTAAAGTTAAGGTAGTATAAAACGCCGTTATCCAATTTTCAAAAGGTTGCATTGAATAGCGGAACTCAACGCCGCGCTTTGTTTTCTTACCAGAACAAGCAAAAGAATATTATTAATCTAGTAAGTGGGGTTTTATAAAGAAATAAAATAATTTATTACTAACTTATATGAAATTTCATAATTTTTACATTAACAGCCAGTTATTTTCAAATAAAAAATAAAAAATTATAATAGATTATTAAATAATAAACCTCCAAGTAGTGTTAGCCTCGAATGTGAGCGTAACAGATACCGCTTTATGATTTGCTTGAATCAATTGCTAATATTTAAGGCAAGTATCCATTTCTAGAACATGACCTTAAATTATGAAATTCTGACGTGTCGATAATTTTCAAATATTTATGGAAGTCATAAATTCTCAAATCGCAAATCGTGCCGAAACGGTTGTTTTGCCTCAATAAATAGTGCTGGTGCGAGCTGGGATAAGTGAGAAACAAAAATATTATATTATGAAGAAATTGCGTTGAAAATTGTTTTTTTTTTCACTTTAAATAAAATATTTTAAATCAAAAAATAAATCAGCTTCACGCTGTATCCCGCACACAGCAGGGTAGGCAGAGGGAACCTAGTGTTAAGACGCTCCGTTCCCCATTTTCTGCCGAATTCTGGAGGCATTGCGTGTTGAGTGGCAGAACTCAAATCCGCTCCTTCTTAATTTTGATTATAAAGGCAAAACACGCGTAAAAAAAGAAGAAACAGCAAGAATATTAACAATTATTAATAAGTTAAAATATAACAATAATAAAGACGGTTTCAAGTTAGTATACTCTGTTAAGAGCACTCAGCTATGCACGGTTTGTGGTCGGTATCACTACGGTGGTAACTGTTGATAATAATTAAGTCCAATGGCTTAATGGTCGTTGACGGTAACTGACCATGTGCCGTTTTGAGCCTCCGCTATGCTTACTGAACATATAATTTGACTGTAGTACAAGTTTTATGTGGGCGAAAAATTTTGCGACACGAAAATTTAATACCTATATTTAAATCGATTTATTTTTAAGAAAACATAATATGCAGAACTATTTCAAATATTCGTGGAAGGGTATTTAAATAAATAAATACAATAATAAATGAGGCCAGTCGTGGCGCAGCGGCACGAAGTGTGACTGTAAAACCAACTGGTTGTGGGTTCGATACGACGGAGTGTCTTAACACTAGGTTCCCTCTGCCTACCCTGCTGTGTGCGGGATACACCGTGAAGCTGATATAAATAAATAAATAGATATGTTATATGTTTTGTCGTCCATAATTATGTGCATAAATACTCATAGCCAAGTCAACGTCTCGTGCGGACATGTTCCAGGAGAAAACATACAAAGGAACGACAGACAGTGAAAAATAAGGAAAGAGTACCTCCTAGATCGTAATTCAAACACAAACTAAATATTTATGCTCTTCATCTATTTACTTTTGTACTTTTACATTGTATTTTATTTTACTTACAAAGCTCATTGGTTACATACATATTTTAATTTACCGGGCATATCACCATATTTGTGGCCGTCGTAGCGCAGCGTGTGACTGTAACGCGACGGTTTTGGGTTCGATCCCCGCTCGGGAGAATGAAATATTATTTATTAATATTTTCATTTCTTCGCTCTGGCATCAAGGTAAAAAAAAAGCTCGATGTTGAGTTCTAACACTAAACATTCAATAAGTCTAAAAATTCGGAGAAAATTGGGGAACGGAGTGTCTTAACACTTGGTTCTCTCCACCTACCCTGCTATATGCGGTATAGCGTGAAGCTCATAAAAAAAATAACTAAATTTTTTCTAAAGCACTAGTCTGAGCTATATCACTATAAATATTTCAATACTAAATCCCATATTATTGTGTTCGTTTTATGGATTTTATTAGATGCAGCTGGTCATATTTATGCTTGTAGCAAGTAGCGGCAGCTGTAGGTAATAGATAACACCTATAAGATTTTAATGCAGAAAAACTTTTAACTTGTAGATATAACTTGTAGATTTTATTGACTCACAAGTCAAGTCAAGTCAAATTAATTTCTATTATCATATAATTTAAGGGGGCCGCAGAGTCGTGGCGCATGGGCACAAAATGGGACTGTAAACGCGACTGGTTGTGAGTTCGATCCTCACTATAGGAAATAAAAGGTTTATGCAAAATTTATATTTGCATTTTTTCGCTCTGGAGTCGAGGCAAAGTGCGGCATTGAATTTCGCCACTCAACATGGTATGCCACCAGAATTCGACGGAACGTGGGGAACGGAGTGTCTTTAAACTAGGTTCCCTCTGCCTACAGGATACAGCGTGAAGCTGATTTGATCTAATTTTTTGATCATATAATTTATCAAGTTATTGTCCATTATTTTATTTAATACATAAAGACTATTACAAACGTGTCAGAGTACAGAGTTCAGGACGCGCACAGTTCCTACATAGAAGGGCAGACCCCACTGCCACCGGCGCGGTACTGGTTCACGTTGTTCTTATTGTATTTCAGGAATACAGAGTTGAATTATCGCCGGCGTCTGTGGAGGGCTTTGCCTTCACTTCCGCGGCCGACGCGTGTCCTCATCGATATGAGCATGACGCAAGCGGCCCTTTTGATAATGCAAATGTTACCGAGATACGACGGAACGCATCTCGATATCAACTACACACAATGACCGCTCCGACTAAACGGACATCAAGAGGATACTTATTTCTATAAAATATTTACTTTGCATATATTTACAGAGGTATAGATAACTTAGATTATACTAGAGGCACAGTGGCATAAGTGTGACTGTAATGCGATGGTCGTGCTTTCGGTTCTCCCTCGGGGGGATGGATTATTATTCATGAATATTTTCATTTCTTTACTCTGGCACTAATACAAAAGCCCGGCATTGGGTTCCGCCACTCAACATGTAAACGGGGAACGGAGTGTCTTAACACTAGGTTCCCTCTTCCTACCCTACTACATGCGAGACACAGTGTGAAGCTGATTTTGTTAAGAATATACAAAACACATTGTCAAATAGTGATACATGTACATAGGTATAGATATCTTACTTACCTTATGTTAAAGTTATTAAATTCATACCAGAAAGAGAGGCCAGTCGTGGCGCAGGGGCACAGAGTGTGACTGTAAAATCGACTGGTAGTGGATTCGATCCCACACAAGGAAATGAAATATTTACTTACATTTATATTTCCATTTCTTCGCTCTGGTGTCGAGACAAAGCGCGGCGTTGAGTTCGGCTACTCAACACGTAATGTCCCCAGAACTCGGCGGAAAGTAAGGAACATTAGGTTCCCTCTGCCTACCCTGCTGTGTGCGGAATAGAGCGTGAAGCTGATTTTTACAAAGAGATTATTAATGTTCAAGTTTAGCAAATGATTTATATTTTAAAGACAATAATAGCCTGCTTAACATGTTACGCATATATTATAACGAGTTTAATTATGGAACACGGTTACTTTGGTATATGATTACTACGCAAATGAAGTTATTACGCCACCAACACTTACTCCTATATGGGTAGTAAAATGTTTTTACTTACAGAGGTCCATTTATGAGCTTGGTTTAGGAATTATAGATATAGACGAGCTAGGTTAAATGCAAATGAAACTTCGAAATGTTATTATGTACATACGTACTTTATTTTGAGTTAAAAGG